>PVJH01004144.1:0-130105 GCA_004026705.1 Nesogale talazaci
GAGAGTATAGGAAGCATTTCACACCAGTCTAAACCCTGGGCTGTGTTTGCAGGGAACGGAGCGGCAGCATATGTCGGGGGGGGGGGGGGGGGGGCATTTCCTAAGAGGACACTGATTTCCTATGAGAGAGAAAGCAAGTGCCTTGGACCGAAACCAAGCGCCTCATGAAGGGCGGTGGCAGCTCATGAGACTGTCCCTCGAAGACACGTGACGCAGACTGCAAGCGAGGCGACAGCTGTGTGCGTGAAACGGTCGCTGAGGTACAATTTACCATGGCCATTGTCAGCTGGCAAGTGTACATTTGAAACGAAGGTAGATGGCTGCACGAGACCGTGTGACTGTTGGTGGCGGTCGTTACTGTGGAGTCAGCAGGACCAAGCACCGCCCAGCGGCAGCGCCCCGTGACTGCTCGCTGATCGGTGATGGGGCCCATAAGGTTTTCACTGGTGAATTTCCAGGAGCTTGCCAGACCTTTCTTCTAGTCTCTTGGAACCTAGAAGCTCCACTGACGACTCCACAGCCTGGCAACACACGAGCTCCAACTGGGAGCCGCCCAGGGTAGATAAGGATTGTATCCCTGTCCTCTAGAAACCATTTGCCAGGTGGCTGCTTCCCACTGCACATGTGTCCAGCAAACTGAGCTCCATCGGGTCCCCTTGGGTCAACTGCAGCAGTGATCACCGGACCTTTCTGCGGTGCCTGCGAGCCTCACTGTGTGGGGATGTGAGGAAGTCATGGGACAGAGAATGTGGCTGCAGAAACGGGAGCAGAGTGGCTGGGACAAGGAGTGGTGCAAACCACTTGCTCAGCTGTTGGCCTAAATGTGATCAGCTGACTGGAGAAAATGGTAGGATGTGAGACATCAACAAATGTGCACGTGAGTGTGTGTGTGTGTGTGTGTGAGAGAGAGAGAGAGAGAGAGAGAGAGAGATTGAGAGAAGTTGTGATTGTGAATTAGTGAATCAGGAGCTGGCTGTGTGAGCCTGGGTAAAACTTTGCTGGAGACAAGAGTAAAGGCTATAAACCAAGGGCTGGGAGTGTTGGGAACCGGGTGGCTAGAGTTTAACACTGTGATTGTGCATGTATGTGAAACACTTCAATGGGGAATCTGGGAGAGGTTGTGGGCGTGGGGGACAGTGACTTGAGTGAAAAGGTGGTATAGAGATGGTGATTGGAGTGGGTGGTGAGACTTGATGAGAGGCTAGTGGTGAGCATAAACCAAGGCTGTGCGCCTTCTCAACTTTAGCCAACAGTCTGCATTTATGGCAATGGTGAAATTCTGTCCAATGATTTTGCACTTGAACAATGAACGTGTATGTCTGGCAGTAAGAGGAGAGAACGCTGGCAGTGATGGATAGAATTCTATGTCAACGGGGCTGAGCTGTAATTCTCAAGGGTTTGACAGTTGTGATCGGGGCGGTCAGCCTCCTTAGATAATAGCAATTTTCGCATAACAACCTGGTGTTTGGAATGTGACCATGTAAATACATGAGGAGTAGGTACATTTATGTGTGTGGCCGTGTTTGTGTATGTGTGAAAAGCTGGTGTGATGAATCGAATGAGACAAGAACTGTCATGACTGTGTATGTGAAACTGTTAGTGGCAGATTGTAGCAAGGCTCTGAGTCAGTCACAGAAAAGAACTCCCTGAAAATGTGGTTGAGGATGCATGTGAAGCTGTTTCTGAGTGACCACAGCAAAGGCTGTGAACTTGAAATTGGGTCTGTGTAGGTAAAATTGTAGGAGAAAATGACAGAGACCATGGATGAGAGACCACCAAGGGAATGTACCCAGCCCAGGACAAAAACCCTCTCCTGTGTGTCCTCTTCCTTCTCCAACCCCTCCTCCTCAGGCCTTGGGCTGGATTTTCCCAGTTCTCCAAAACTTCAATGCTGGACTTCCCCGGGGCTTTTTCTCAGGGTTCCTTCTCACAAACCCTCTCCAAGTAACCTCATCCAGTTCCTCAACTTAAGACAGTACTTACCCCGCACTGATGCCTATGGCGCTTACCTGTTAGCACGTGCCAAAATCCCTAAAGTTCCATTCATTTATTCTGAAGGCATTTACTGAGTGCTTAGTAGTCAGAATCAACTCCCTGTCAGTAAGATGAGTATGGTATATTGGTGCCAGTCTCGGCCCTGCAAAGCAGTTAATCCTTCATACCCCAGGAGAGCTGATGTTTTGGGGAGAGAGACAGACAAGAAACGCGTAATATCAATGTGGTGACTCAATAGATACAGAGTACCCGAGTGCCACAGAGAAGCTTAACTCTTGACCCAAAGGTTGCCCATTCAAGTCCACCCGAAGTTCCTCAGGAGAAAGGTCAGAGAGTCTAGTTTTCAATAATCAGGTGCAGAAACCCCCAGATGCTCAGATCTTCTTTGGCACATGGGCTCACCATGCGTTGGAGTGAACTCAACAGAAAGTGGTTTGGTTTGATGCAGTCATTAAACAAGACCCTCTTTCTTTAAGGACTCTGCAGCCTAAATAACAGAGAAAATGGAAATGGCAGCAGTCTTCTACAAGGAAACCTATGAACATTGATGCAGTTTGGGAATAGGAATTATCAATGATAATATTATCGGGACAAGAGCTTAAACAAAGCAGCCAACCAGAATTACAGGTTTCTCTAGGAGGCTGTTTTCACAAGATCCGCACAGCACTGATGTCTGATGTCTTTGAGCCTGAACAAGACCCCTTTTGTTCTTTTGAGTGAACAGGGATATAAGAGATGGAGAGTTTGTGTGTGAGAGAGAAACTTACCTTTCAAAAACAGAGTTAAGTTACTAGAAAACCTAGTGCATCTGTAACAAATAGGAATACCACCAGCAGCACATCTTATTACCCATACAAGAAGACTGATATTCTTGAGAAAACTTTGCCCAAATAAAATGCTTCTGTCTTTGATTTAATTTGCAGAATGACATTTCTCCCATGATGAATATCAAGGGGGAAATGAGACCTTGCCTTCACATCCTTCTTAACCTCTTTTATGATAATTAAAAAGAGTTCTGTTTTTAAAGTGGGCGCTAGAGTTTCACTCATTTAAGAAACCAAACCTGTTGCCATGGAGTCAGTTCGGGCTCGTGGGTTCTCTCTAAAGGACAGAATAGAGCTGCCCCACAGGCCAAGGCTGCAACCTTGACTGAAGCCCACTGCCACATCTCTCACCTGCACAGTTGTTGGTAGGTTTTAACCACCTGCCTTTCAGTTCACAGCTAAGTGCTTTAACTACTGTGAAACCAGAGCTGCTTTTTCGCTCCTTGAGACTTTTTTTTTTAATTGCAAGTCTGGGGAGCTCAGTTTTGCCTGCATGAAAAAAAGGTTGAAGAGGAATATATGATTAATAGTCAAATAAGAAATCTATCGAGTGGTTTGTTCAAAAATGAGTTCCACAAAGAGAAATAAAAAGTCTGAGTCTAGAACAATGGTTCTCAAAGTGTAGTCCCAGAGCAGCTGCATCAGAAATGCAAATTCTCAAGTCTCATTTCAGAAACTCAGAGGTGAGTCCTGGAGACCTGTTATTCAACAAATTGCTCAGGCAAGTTGGAAAGGCACTGAACTACTCTATGACAGCTTCCATATAACATAGGTGGGTGCTTATTGGAAAACAAGCCTCACAGAAGCATTTTTTTTTTTTAGGCATCACTGACCTCAGGTGGTGGGAGTAGGAGGCCCAGCCCCACTGCTGGAATTGAACCTCCATCCCAGGGGGCCGCAGTCCCGCATACAACCACTACGCCACCGGGGCTCAGCCGGGAAAACAAGCCTTTAAAAGACCCTAGATCCTGTTTAAGCATCAAGCAGGATCATGTCCTAAAAATACATTGTTTTTAGATTGGGACTAGAATTAAGTGCAAGCCCCAAATCCATCCCTGTATCTAGGGTTTACATATGTCTCTCTGTTGAAATCTTGAAGACATCATTGTCATTTTATGTTAGAGAACTTTAATAATCATCCCCTTCAGGTGATCACTTCTGCCATCAAGTCAATGCTGACTTATAGTGACCCTATAGTAAAGTGACCAGATTTTAAGCAGGCCACTATTGACCGGAGGGAGGCCAGGGTCCTTGAGTAAAAATTTATAGTCTCGGGCTGAGCCCCGGTGGCGTAGTGGTTGTGCGCGGGACTGCGGCCCACTGGGATGGAGGTTCAATTCCAGCTCCACAAGAGCAAAGGCTTGGCCTCCTACTCCCGCCACCAGAGGGCAGTGATGCCCCCCCCAAAAAAACACAAAAAATTGGTCTATATGGAGCAACAAAAATGTTCATAGAACACAAAAAATAGTATTGTAATATACTTATTTAATTTTTAAAACGCCATGGGACACAGCACAAATTGTTAAAAAAAAAAACACGGGACATCTGGTCACCTTACCTTATAGGGCAGAGTAGAACTGCCTCTGCAAGTCTCCGAACCTACAAATCTTCACAGGCATAGAAAGCCTCATTTTTCCACTGTGGAGCTGACTGATGGTTTCACACTTCTGACCTTTCAGTTAGTAGTGCAATGCATAGCTACGCATTGATGTTGTCATTAGTTTAGTCAATGTTATAGAATTTAAAACACTGTTGAGAAAAGTAAATTATATGAGTATAGGCCAGCTGTAAACCACAAGTACAAGTCAACAATTCCCTACAGATTTTCCCCAACTCTGTTCAAGACCACCTAATGTGATCCTTTTCAGAACAGTTAGTAGTGGTAGTAGGGCATATTCTGATTCTGGCCTCTGAACGGTGGAGACCTGTTCACGTGGTCCGGTGCGCTAGTTATTTCCACAGCTTGCTGATCTTCAGCACTCCTCTTTTCTCAAGAGTGGGAGAGACCGACGCTCATGGGTTTTTAAGGCCTTGATCACCAAAGTAGGATATCGAGCATGATCCTTGTGGATTATCTTATGTCAGTTGACCTTAGTGTCCCTGAAACTATGGTCCTCATCTCTCAGGCCTAGTGAATCATTCTCTCAAGGTGTTTGGTTATGTCCAAGATGTTTTTATAACGTCCCCTGTGTACTCAAGCACATTCATGGGTATTTTTCCAACAAAGGTAAATACTCATGTACATATATCCTCTGTCAAACCTATATCTATTCGTGGGTATACTACCATTCCCACTCCCACACCTGCTTGGCCAGCATGCACATCCATGCATCACAGATCATCATGATTGCAGTACTATGTGTGAAACACAATTTACCTCTGTTGCCTTTAACCCTTCCACTCCTGTCAATGCCTTCCCTTGCTGCCATAATGTTTTGCCAACCTGAGAGATGACATTTATTATGTGTCTCCTCTTTTAGAATTTTAAGTTCTTCTAGGGCCAGAATTTTTTCCCGATAATTTTATTGGGGGCTCTTAGAGCCCCTATAACATTCAATACATCATTTGTATCAAACATATTGGTACACATGTTGCCATCTTCATTTCCAGATATTTTCTACTTGAGCCCTTGGTACAAGCTCCTTTTTCGTCCTCCATTTTTGTAAATGATTCCATGGGGGGCCCACACAACTCCCATCATGATCAACACAAGTCAATTGTATGCATACCACATTTGCTCACATGTTGTAGGGCCAGAATTTTTGTCTCTTGTTCTCTGCTCTGTCCAATGTCCAGAATAACATCCAATGCCTAATAGGTTGGGTTAGTCTGGGTAGACTAGAGAAACAAATCCATAGACCCTCGTGTATAAGAAAGAGGTTTTTATACAAAAGCAATTGACCATTAAGAAAACATCCCAGTCAAGTTCAAGGTCATAAGTCTGATATTACTCTATGTCCAATACCAATTTCAGTCTCACAAAGCACATGCAATGACACCAGAACAATCACAAGCCAGTGGGTGCACAGTCTTGTGTATCCAGTGGCGTTGTAAGCACCTTGGCGCTGGCAGGGCCCTCTCTGTGGCTTCTCAAGCATCTCAGCACTGGCAGGAGTCTCTATGTGGCTTTTCCGGCTTCAGAGGTCTGGTTACATCAGGGTGAGTCTATGTGGTTTCTCCTCCGGGATGTCTCACAGGGAGTCAGCCTTAGTGTCTTGTCAGTAGAGCGTCTCTAAGGGACTGAGTCATGAATTTCTCTCTTCTAAGGGGAAAATATGACCAGTTTTCCCAAAATTCTCAGGAGAAAGCCACACCCATGCAGAGGCTATCTCCAGATTGACAAACTAGACCACCCCTACACTCTTAATCCTCAAATTGATGGTTGCCACCAGATTAGATGGTTGCCACATAGTTATACAGTAAATGCTTTTTGAATTAATTTATTTGACAAACCCAGGATGCCTATACTATATGCCAGGCACTTCTGTACACACAACAATGACGTCAAGCATAGGAACGATTGGGAGGGTGGTGCAGCACCGCGCAGTGTTTCGATCTGCTGTGCGTAGCGTCACTATGGGTCAGGGTGGACTCGATAGCACCCAACAAGCACCACCTTTGCAGCAAACCCTATGGTGTTGGTGTGCACATTTTACTGAGGAGAAACCCGGCTCCACTGGACAAGTCTATTTGTTGCTGAAAAATGCTAGAACTGCCCCCAACCCGGGGCAAACCGCCTGACCACACCTTCCCCAGGCCCTGTAGGCTGGATTTCTAGCGCATTAGCTATCCCCAATTCACTCTTTCTGTATCCCTTTCCCCACAGTCCTGTTACTTCCCTTTCTCACTTCCCTTGTAATGACCTTCCTCACCACAAGCATTGCATCAGAAAATAGGGCCAGAGGTTAAACCAGGATGGAGGATGAAGCAATTACCTCCATGCCCCTTCCACCCGCTGAGAAATACTTCAGGCATATTCAGCAACCCAGGAGGTCCAGCCTATAATTGTAGTACAGAATCAGCCTTTCACAAATAAGGAAAATGAGCTCTCTGAGGTCTAACTGATCTGCCCAAGGTCACACACTTCACAAGTTTGCCTCGCCCCAAATTCCAGTGCTTCGTTTCTCCCCAGTAAGATCTGTTCAGGAAGCAATGAGTGAGTATAGCAGGGTTGTTAGGCAGGGGGAGGTGCTGGGGAAACAGTGACAAACAAAACAAGACTGAGAAGGACGGAGGAAATAGAAGAGGAGAAGGAGCAGGGAGAAGTCAGAGTTCAAGAGGTCTGCACAACACCCTACCCTATTTTCTCTCAGTTCCTCCACCAGCCAGCTTCCCCTTTCCCTGCTGATAAAGGAGGCCTCCTTTATCAGGAGGCACACAGTGTTTGACATGACTGCCCAAGCACGGACTTCTGGGTGGCTACTGCCGACGCTGCTGCTGCTGCTGCTCACCTTGCCAGCCACAGGTAAGTGGGTGAGGACTCAGCCAGTCCCGGACATTTGCCTAGGCCTCCTGCCCCCCTGACCATACTCTACTCTCTGACCCTGTCATAGGTGCCGACCCTGTACTCTGCTTTACCCAGTATGAGGAGTCCTCCAGCATGTGCAAGAACCTCCTGGGGGGAGGTGTCAGTGTTGAAGACTGCTGTCTCAATGCTGCCTATGCCTTCCAGGAGCCAGACAGTACACTCTGCCAGGCATGCAGGTTAGGAGGGACCTCGGGCTGGGAAGCACGGGGAAATGAAAAAGACGTGGAAGGGTGAAGCTAGGCCCAGGTTCTTTGTTTCTCTGGGTTTTCCAGAGGTCACTCTGAAGCTCTGGTGATGATCAGAGCCTAGGTTTTCTCAATTTGGCACTGTGGACAGTTTGAGTCAGGAAATTGCTGTGGGGGTGGGGTGCTGTTGTGTGTGGTAGGTCAGTGTAGGGTGTTTAATAGCATCCCTGAGGTGTGGAGGGGTGAAAGGCAGCAGAGGTCAGCAACTGTGATACTGGAGTGGGTATGTGGGTATAGGAAGGGGAGTGGAAGTGTCCCCACAGATAGAGAGAGGGCGGGCAGAGGATATTTGCACATAGGATTTGCCTTTGCTACAAACAGATCCATGAGGGCCTGAGCCCCAGTGGCATAGTGGTTGTGCGCGGGACTACGACCCACTGGGATGGAGGTTGAACTCCAGCAGCGGCTCCACAGGAGCAAAGCCTGGGCCTCCTATTCCCACCACCAGATGGCAGTGATGCCCAAAAAACAAACAAAAAACCCAGATCCATGAATGTGGGAGAGCACACTGAAGACAAAGGTATGAAAACCACTGTGTCTGAAGGACACTACAATCAATTAGTATAACCTAGTGCCCCCCCCCGAAAGCCAATGTTCTATATCTACTTTGTGAGTAACACCCCCTAGAAGTTCATGAGCAGCCATCCATCTAAGGTAGCACCATCATTGCTCTCTCCCAGTCTGAATGAGTCAAAGAACCATAGAAATGATTAGTCCATTGAAGTAATAAACCATGCAAACATGATCCTCCATGGAGTCGAGACTAGAAGTAGATAGTGGCTGGCTTCCACTGCCAACTGTTCTGAAACGGATCTCCTTTCAAGGCTCACCTAGAGTGCAAGAAAAATGTGGACAGAACTCAAAATTAGAAAAGAGACCAGCCTTCCTGTCTGAAGTGAGGCTGGTCAAATCCCCTGAGAAATAGCCCGTGGTCACTCTTCTGTTCTAGAACCAGACTCAATTTTAAGTTACACAATAGACAGGTTTGTAAGGGGAACAATAATAGGAGGGAGGTAGAAGAAACAACCGTTTGAGATGAAAGGGCAGCATTGACCCCAGTACGAAGTGGAGAAGGGATGGAAACAGGAGACACAGGGAGGAAGTAGGAGAAGTGATGATGCCTTGTAGGGCTTGCAATCCATGAGTTGAAACAAAATGTCTATGAATTGTCGAATGGAAAATGATTGGCTCTGTAAACTGTCCCCTAATCCACAATTAAAAAGTACAGCAGAGGGGCTGAGCCCTGGTGGAGTAGTGGTTGTGCGCGGGACTGCGGCCCACTGGGACAGAGGTTCAATTCCAGCAGTGGGGCTGGGCCTCCTACTCCCACCACCGGAGAGCAGTGATGCCCCCCCCCAAAAAAAATACAGCAGAGATCTAGATCAATGGTTCTCAACTTGTGGGCTGCAACCCTTTTGGGAGGGTATCAAATGACCCTTTCACAGGGGTCGCCCAATTCATAACTGTAGCAAAATGACAGTTATGAAGTAGCAACGAAAATAATTTCATGGTTGGGGGGGTCACCACAACATGAGGAACTATATGAAAGAGTCATAGCATTAGGAAGATTGAGAACCACTGCTCTAGATGAATAGATAGATAAGATACATGCATGGATGCGTACATCCACACATGCGTGGATAGCATTCCTGGTCTCTGCCCACTAGATGTCAGTAACCATCCTGCCCAGCAGGAGTATGACAACCAAACTGTCTCCAGACATCAAGGAAAGTCCTTTGGGAGCAGGGACAGGGCAAACCCTGGGGTTGAGAGTCATGGTGGTAGCTTGTGTCCAGTGAGCACTGCCTACATACATCTAGGCAGCATAGCAGAGTGGCTCTAGCTCCCTTGCTGGGACAACAGCCTGACTATATGTGGCTGCTTTGTGGAGGCAGGAGAATTTTTTCCTGTTTGTTTTTTTAATTTGGAGGCTACAACAACTTCAGAAACTCCAAACTCAATGCCATCGAATTGATTGTGACTCTTAGTGACCCTTTAGGACAAAGTAGAGCTTCCCCTTTGGGTTTCCTCGACTGTTTACGGCAATAGACAGCTCTCTGTTTCTCTTTCGGAGCAGCTCTTGGTTTCGAACTGCTGACCTTGCAGTTAGCAGCCTAATGTGTAACCACTATGCCCCAAAGTTCCTTCAGGGCAACTTCAGGGCCCTAATTTGGCTGACACAGAGCATTCTTTGAGTGCTTCCTGTGTAGCAGATGCAGTGCAGAGGTGCGGGGCAGCTTGTTATCTGAGGTCATTCTAGCCACCTAATTATGATGGCAACTTCCATTTATTGACCCCTTTAATGTAGCCTCTTACTGAGCTCTGGTGGTGTTGTAAAGTGGAAAGTCTGCAATTGGAAACCATCAGCCACTCCACAGGAGAAAGAGGGTAGGGGGAGAGGGTGTCCAACGAGTTAATCTTGACATACTTTTCTCAAAGGACAAGGGACAATCACAGGGTTTTATTTCGACTCCCCCAGACAATCACTGGCTCAGACACCACCTCCACCCCCAGCCCCTGCCCCAGAGCAGTCCTACCTGTCCTACAGCAGTGCTTTGAGTCAGAATTGACTCGATGATAGTGTTTGAGTTTTCTTGTTTTGTTTTGTTTGATAGATACCAAGTGTATTTTCTGAGTGTTTGTGGTACAACTAAGTATTTTGTGGAGGTAGGGGGCTTGGGCTTTCTTAGAGCATCCCAGGTCCTGACAGGTTCACATCTACGAGAGTAGGCAAAGTCTTGCTGCAAAGGTTCCAGTTGACACATGCACCCTTTTATTCCGAATAAATCATGTTTAAGCACATCTCTGTTGTCAGTGCAGGGCTGCAGACACATTCTCTCCATAGGTAGCTTGTCCTTGGGCTATTGCGGTACCTTCAGAAAAGGTTTAGTCCAGACTAAGGCTTCCAAGGGGATCTACAAGATGAGTTCAATTCAAGATAGAGAGGTCAGCGCTGAAGGTGATGGCAACTGGTTTGGGGGTGGGGAGGGTTGGGGAGAGGGTGTCCAAAGAGCTCATCTTGAAATATTTTTCTCAAAGGACAGGGAACAATCGCAGGGTCTTAGTTGGAAGAAGTTTTCAGAAATGGAAAACTGCATCAGTGAGAAAAAAAGCCAACAAAGTCGCACCAAGGAATTGTTTTCGCCATCATGATAAAATATATGCCTGCTTATTCTTTGAGGGTATGAAGGACTGTCCTCTGAATTTCACTGGAAAACTTTGCCCCATCCCTCCTACAACCCTAGTCTTGCCCCTTCAGACTTCTTTTTGTTCCCCAAACTCAACATTTCAGAAAAGCAGCAGTTTAGTCCCTCGTGGGACCCTAACCTGCCATTTGATGTGGTGGAAGTCGACAGGCACAGCATTCTTTGGGGAAGAGTTAGATGAAAATACCACCTTCAGAAATGTCTAGACCTAGGTGGAGGATACCTGGAGAAACAAGAACTTCACATGCTGATATTTTTGTGTAATAAAGGTTTCTATGATTTGGTGATTGTGGTCCTATGCCAAGGTTCCTGGTTTCTATGATTTTGTAGCAGTGATCCATAATGGTACCATCTTCTTTAGTGATAATAGCATAAACCATCAGTTCTCAAACTGTAGGTCAAGACCCCTGTGGGGGTCAAATGATCCTGTCACAGGGGTCGCCTAATTCATCACAGTAGCAAAATCACAGTTATGAAGCAGCAACGAAAATAATTTCATGGTTGGGGGGTCACCACCAGATGAAAAGGGTGTAAAAAAGGTATAAAAGGGTCATGGCATAAAGAAGGTTGAGAAGCACTGGCCTAGACAGTGTACAGCGTGTAGTTGTGGGAAAATCTGGGGTATTTCTGAAGGATTTTTTAAATTTATAATCAGAATCATAGCTCCTGTTTATTAAGAACTTACTGCCTGTGTGCAGGAGGGTGGCTTGGGGGGGGGGGGTTCCACTGTAGTTCCGGACGCCCAGGCCTTACATTAGGAACCCTGGTCGTGGAGTCTTACACATTAGGCTGCTAGCTTAAAGTGACCAGACATCCCGCTTTGGGCGGGACAGTCCCGATTTTAAACAATTTTTCCCACATCCTGCGGCATTTTTAAAACATCCCAATTTTTGGAAAGAATGCACAACAAACTAGGGAACGGCGAAGAGAATAGGAAGAGAATATACCCCCTGTACCCCACCCCACTCCTGCCAGTCAGTGGTGCCCCACTTTACCAATGTTAAAATCTGGTCACTTTATGCAAGCCACAAGGTTGGTGGGAACCACCCACGCTCTGTAGAAGAAAGACGGTCTTTCTACTCCCGCCAACAGTTACGTCTGAGAAACTCACAGGGGCACTTCTACCCTGTCCTACAGGGTCACCGCGAGTCAGCAGTGACTCCATGGCCGTCAGCGAGAGGCCTTAGAGCTGCTTACTGCATGCTTGGCACTGTCCTTAAGGATTTCCATGAGTGAATAGATTGCTATATTTCCATGTAGGTCCCTAGTGATAAATATAAACTACATTTTTTAATCATGTACTGCATGCCTACCTCCTCTCGTACAATGCCTCTATGTCCCTAAGAAGCTGGTGTTCTTAGCCATGCACATCCATCAAGCAGCCCACCTGGGCTTGCCCACACTGCATTCCCACAGGCCGCCCTTGCCGCCATGCCACAGGCCCCCGTCCCACCAGCTCGCACCACTGTGGGACACGTGTGCGTCTCTCCCCAGGTTTGCACGATGGGCACCATGGTCTGGGTGGAGTCCCTGCTCAATGAGCTGCTCGGAGGGCTCCCAGCTGCGGTACCGACGTTGTGTCGGCCAGGGCAGGCAGTGCTCGGACCAGGCGGGACCTGGGATGCTTGAGTGGCAGCTTCAGGCCTGTGAGGACCAGCTGTGCTGTCCTGGTGAGTAGGGTCAACAAGGTGGGGGAGCATGCATTCCCTGTTCCTCCCATGGAATCTGGAGAATGGGATTGTTGTGCTTGATGCTTGTGAGGAGGAGAACATTGAAGAGCACAGTGGGGGGTGGGGAGTACTCATAGGAGGTAAGATCTGAGACATGCCAGGGGTCTGATGATGTAGGGCCCCAAGGCTTTTCCTCTGACAGCTTTCTACTTCCATAAAGTTCCAGTCTCAGAAAGACACAGGGGCAGTTCTACTCTGTTCAAGGGGGTCTCTAGGAGTCGGCATTAACTGGAGGGCAGGGAGAGTGCATGAGTTGTGGACAGAGGAGGGCTGCCAGCTGATTTGAGTTGTGGAGGACTCTGTCTCACTCTTGTGAGGGAACAGACTACAAGTGATAATCGGGAAGCAGAGGGGTCAGTGCAAAGGCTACCTCTGTCAATGAGGTTGGACCGCATGTGGGGGCCGAGGATACGGACATATGTGTGGGGCACTGGTGAAGTGAGATACCCTGAATGACTCCCCAGTCTGAGCCTGCCCTCCCTCTGTCTTTTGTTCCCTACAGTGATGGGTGGCTGGTCGAATTGGGGACCCTGGGGACCCTGCTCTGTCACCTGCTCCAAAGGGATTCGAATCCGCCAACGAGCTTGTGACTCTCCTGCCCCTAAGTGTGGGGGACAGTGTCCAGGAGAATCACGTCAGTCCGAGGCCTGTGATACCCAGCAGGTGTGCCCGAGTAAGTAGGGGCAGCTACAGGGCACTAAGGAGCCGTGCAGGGGAGGTCAGGGGGGTTGCAGCACCCAGGGTGGGCAGACTTCAACACATCTGACCATGTTTGGCATTCATTCCCTCCCCCCATCACAGCACATGGCGCCTGGGGCGCCTGGGGCTCCTGGGGCCCCTGTCCAGGTTCCTGTCAGAGTAAAGCGAATACGCCTATGGAGACACGAAGCCGCACTTGTTCCTCACCCAAACCTTCCACGAAGCCTCCAGGGAAGCCTTGCCCAGGGCTACCCTATGAGCGACGCAGCTGTACTGGCTTGCCACCCTGTCCAGGTATGTAAGGATGCTGCTTTTGATACTCTGCCAATAGGCGTCTTGAGTCAAGTGTCTCTACCACTTCCAAGGCTAACCATCTCAGGGCTGTGGTCCTGGAGCTCTTCATGTGGGGCTATTGGGACCTCCAGAGGCCAGGGTTTCAGGGCAGGCTGGCTGTTTGAGGTAACTTTCCTCCTCACTCTCTCCTCCCTCTCCCCTGACAGTGGCTGGAGGCTGGGGGCCATGGAGTTCCGTTAGCCCCTGCTCAGTGACCTGCGGCCTGGGCCAGACTCGAGAGCAGCGGGCCTGTAACCAGCCCCTGCCCCAGCATGGCGGTGCTGCCTGTGCTGGCGACTCCATCCGAATCCACGTCTGCAACATGGCCGTGCCCTGCCCTGGTCAGCACCTTAGGAGGAGCAAGTTCCACGCTTCAGAAACCCGTTGCTCACCTCTAGTTCCTACTGCTGCTTCCTTCTTCCTCTCCAGTTGCTCCATTCCTGGCCCTGAACCCTTATGGGGACAAGCGTGCACCCCCCCACCCCCACCTGCCACCCTGCCCCCAGCGCTCCCTCCTCCACATTCCCTGGCTGGTTTTCTGTTGTGGTTTGAGCCCCTGTTGCCCCTATCTCTACAGTGGATGGCGAGTGGGATCCCTGGGGGGAGTGGAGTACCTGCAGCCGTGGGCATGTGAGAATTCCCAGCTGTGAAGAAATCCCAGGACAGCAGACACGCTCGAGAGATTGCAAGGGGCGTAAGTTTAATGGTCATCGGTGTGCCGGGAAGCAGCAGGAGATCCGGCACTGCTACAACATCCATCGCTGCCGCTGTGAGTGCCCACAGTGCTGCTGGGTGGGCTGGGCTGTGCCCGCAGGGACAGGGGCTCTCCGAATATTGGACTGGAACTCCATGCCCCTGCAGCCTCTCCTCTCACGGAAACCCCCAACTCTGACTGTGTGCCCACCTCCCTTCATTCCAGGGAAAGGTTCATGGTCAGAGTGGAGTGCTTGGGGACTGTGCACCCCTCCTTGTGGACCCAATCCCACCCGTGCCCGCCAGCGCCGCTGTACCGCTCCTCTCCCCAAGTTCTCGTGAGTGTGGCACCGTCTGGCAAAGAGGGGGCTGGGATATGTCAGCATTCAGGGCAGGGTTATCAATTGCCCCAAACCTCCCCCCACCTCTGTCTTGGTGAATGCCATCTTCCAGCCGCAGGGAGGGGGCAGAAACCAAAGAAAATGGCGAGGAAAAGATTTTGGGGAAGAATAAGTCATCTCTGTCCCCCACAATCACTCAGTCAGACATGCAGCCTTTCTACTACTCCCCAAGTCCTTCGTGTGTGCATTTCCTCTACTCTCTCAGCTGTGCGACCATGATTTACTCCGTCCATCACACCAGCCTCACTCTGAGACCACTTAGGCCTCACACACACTACCAGATCCTGTGGGGAACCTTTCAAACACCCCCCACACACACACACACACAAGGGATGCCAGGCGGGTCATGTCCTGACAAATAGCATCTGAAAAGCAGCTAATATGTGGGAAAGGGACTGTCACCCCAACCCGGGTCCAGGGAGCTGACTGGGCTCAGAGTCAGCAACGATACTGCCAGCATGGAGACTGGCGGAGTATAGTCCTGGACCCAAATGGCCAGTCACCTGAAGTGCATCCCGGTGACCAGTGTGGCCCAGGTGTTAAAGAGGATCCAAACACTCAATTTGCTTATCTCTCCCTTGTTTCTCCATACATCCAGCAACTAGATTAAGGGCACTGTTCCCAACTGGTAGATGCTGTGCCATCTGGAAGGCCGTGACCTGGCTGTGGGATGTAGATGAGCTGGGAGCCCTGGTGGTGTCCTGGTTATGAATTGAGCTGGGATCCACAAGGTCTTTGATTAGAAACCACCAGCCGCTCCAAGGCAGAGAGAGGGGGCGTTGTGCTCCTGTAAAGAGGTACAGTCTCAGAGACCCACAAGGACAGTTCTACCCTGCCCTCTTGGATCACCCTAAGTCGCCATTGCCTTGATGCCGTGAGGTTTGAGTGGGTGGATGAGCTGTGGGTGCTGCCTAGATAGAGGTGCAGAAGATCTGATCAAGTGAAAGGATGAATGAGGGAAGGGTTGATTGAGAGGATGAGGGTAGAAATGAATGGAGGGCCGGCCATGTGGGAGAAGTAACCCAAGCAAGAACCCATCCGCATATGAGAATGAGTCTGGATACAGTGAAGGAGAGGTAGAGACCAGGGTCAGGGCCCCGTCTTTGAGTCCTACCAAGAACTTGAAAGCCAGGACAAGACATTTAGTTTGTTTCTTTTCCCCCGGGGGTCAGTAGGAGAGATATCAAGGGTTGGGAGGTAAGCAATGGGATGTCATGTCCACAAGTAATAATAACTGGCCTTCATAGAACACTCACTGTGTGTCACACGCTGCTCTAAGCACTTGACCCAGCCTGATGATGTAGGTGGTATTGCTGTTATGCCCATTTTGCTGATGAGAAATGGAAATAACACTGAGGCACAGATAGGCTAAATTGCCTAAAATTTCACGGTTTAACTGTTGTCTAACGCACTCTACTCAATAAGAGATTGTTGAAAGCATGTTTGCCTTGCCTTACCTTCTCCCATCTGTCCCTCCTCCCCCAATATCCCAGGCCCACTTTTTCCATCGTGGAAGGGCAAGGTGTGAAGAATGTGACCTTCTGGGGTACAATGTGGCCACAGTGTGAGGAGCTGCAGGGGCAGAAACTGGTGGTGGAGGAGAAGAAACCATGTCTACACGTACCTGCCTGCCAAGACCCTGCAGAGAGGAAACCATGACACCTCTCCCTTCATCTTGGACCCCTTGACCTCCCAGACCTCAATAAACCTGTCTGTTTGGGCTCTTCCTTGAAGGAGGAAAATAATTCCCACCCCCTTCCTCAGCAGTAGGGCAGTAGCATCTTTCAGGGCAAAGTTGTGGTGGCTTGTTGGAAAAAACAGGATTTTCTAATACAGCTGCAGTTTGGCCAGAACAAAAGTAAGTGTCCAGCTCCGCTTGACTTTCTGCTGCCCAATGTCTGCACCCCCAGTGCCCCAGGCCACCCAGCACGTCTCTCTGCAGAGCTCCGAGATAGAAGTTTCCTGATTGGTTGCTCACCCAGGCAGGCACTCTCTGATTGTCTGATGTGCTCTTTAGTTGCTGTCTCCCCATCTCCTGAAGCAAACTCTAGGTTGCCACCCACTGGAGTCTGGGCTGGCCAATTCTGAGCCAATCTAGCATGAAATGTCAGTAGCTCAAGGATGGCTGAGGTTCATTGCCTGCTGCTGGAGCACCTGCACCCACCCACTCCCAACAACAGCTCAGATTCAGTGCCACCATTAGCAGCAGCAAATTGCTTTGCATTCCGGGGGTGGGGGTGAGGATAAGGAGGCGGACCCAGGAAGTGTTTATGATGTGCTCAGAGCTGGAGAGGGAGCAAAGGGAAGGTTGAGTCAGCATCTGCTTGGAGGAGCGCCCCCAAGCAAACCCAGACACAATCCTTAGCATTTGTTCCTGCATTCAACAGTTAATAGCTCCAAGTCCCCACTGGAGGCCATTCTTGCTGGAGGAGATGAAGGCAAGTGCAGTTGTCTCACCTCTCCCTCAGGCAGGTGGGACATACTAGGGAAGCAACTTCCTTCCTCTGAAAAACAATCTATGAAACATTAACTTCTGGAAGCTAAGCCACCTGGAAAGGCGGATGGTCCTGGGGGGCATGAGTACTGGAAATGGATCCCCTGGGAAGAGGCCTAGTCAAGACAGATTCTTGAGGAGTTTGGGCCCAGAGGAGCCAGGAAGACCTGCAGGCCTATAGTTGCTGCTGTCCCTTGAGGCACCAGAGTACCAAAACACTTTCTTTGCCTCAGTTACTGAGGGGGAAAACCACACAAAACAAAAGCCTCGGGAACATGTATTTCAGAGTGTTGGAAAATGCCTAAATTTATGGAGAGTTCCCCATCTGGGGGATATGGGAATTAGCAATGCCAGAGAGGACATCCTAGAGGCAAGGAGAAGGAATGACCAGTGAAAGCCCTGGAGGTGAGAATGGGGCTGGTGCAAATGGAGGAGGGATGTGGAGGGTGGGTGAGCAGTGCTTGACACGGGCACTGTGGCAGCCTAGGGAAATAGAGAGGGAGTCTGGGTGGGGTGGACTGGGTATGGAATGTTTCAGGGACACAGTGATCAAAGATGGCCATGGAGAGAGAGGAAAGGGGCCTTCCTTTGCCTTACATGGGCAGAGTCAAAGAGACTGCCCCTTCCTCTCCTTGCAGGAGGGTCAAATGGTCGCCTGTGTGTTTTTTATAGATGAGGAAACCAAGTCTGAGAGGAGCTGTCGCTTTTCCATGAATATAGTGGAGGTCTAATTTGAACCCAGATAGCCTGGCTCTAGACCCCACACTATCATTGCCCTGTTTCAATTGAACAAGTAGATGATGGCTCTAATATTCCTGCAGGTGAAAGAAATCTAAAATCTGCCAACACCTCACTGTATCTTCTGCCACCTTATCTGGCCCACCATCACTGCTCATTATGGTCCAGGAGGCCACACTACATGTGGCCCTTGTAAAACTCTGACCTCGTGTCCTACCATCATTACTTTATTCCAATTATTCACCAACTAGTCCCTCTTCCTAGCAGGTTCTTCACACAACTGTGTGAATCACGAAGTGAATGTGGTCTTTTGGAAATCTCTGAACTCTCAGTTTTCCTTCATCTGCAAAATGGAAATTAGATTACCCATTCCAGAGGATTGTGGGGAGAGTTGACGAAAACAATGCCTGTAGGACAGGAGGGTTCAGTGTTGGGTACAAATGTTAATGGATGATTTTTTAAACCGAGTTGTGTTTTCATTGTAATCAGGGTCCATTGTAAGAGGAGTTAATAGGATGGTTTCCACAGCTCACCTCAGCCCTGACTAAAGATCATTTGCTCATTTGGAAAATATTACGTAGTACCAACTATGTGCATACTCTAGCTTGGCGTGTCTCTCTGGGGGGCGTTCTGGAGTTGAGGGAGAGATAGCCATGGGGATTCACCACATTGGATGGCTAATCATGGTCTCTGGTTAGGTCTAAGAAGGATGAAGGGGACAGAAGGATCAGTATCAGGGCTACAACTACAGAGTATACATCTGTGTTACAGATCTGTGTCTGTGACTGTTCTGCGTGTGGTGTATATCTGCATTTGCATGCTCATGTGAATTTCCCCGAGTATCTCTGTGGTGTGTGTGCGTGCACGCAAGCGTGCACCTATATCTGTTACCCTGGGATTGTGTGCCTGTGCATATACGTATAGCTGGGTGTGTTCTCTGTGCATGCCCCATGTATTTCCTTACATCTGTACCTGTATGTATCTCCACATGTGTGTTATTCCCTGGGTACCTCCAGAGCCGTCTCCATGCACAGCCGGAGTGCATACCCCACCCAAGTGTCCACCTCCACATGTCTGATGTTGTCTTCGCTGCTCCTGCACCAATCTGTGCCTGGCTGAGCCTGTGAGGATGGAGGAGACTGATCTCCCCGCGGGGCACTGTGTATATGACCCCACGTCTCACTGTGTAGGAGTTACTCACTTTTTTTGGTCACCAACGTGCCTTTCACCCCCTCCCCAAATCCCTTCTGCGGTAAATATCAACACAGGAAACCGAATGAGTGACTGTACCCGAAAGTCCTATGTGACCAGGTTGGTGTGAGAACCAGGATGAGGTGAGGTGGGGGCGCCGCCTGACCACCGGTCACGACCCTCCCAGAAAAAAACACCCACCCTACCCCCACTCAAATTGCGCATCCCCAATCGCAAGGGGGGGGAGGGGAGACAGGATGCGGCGCTACGCGTGCGCACTGCCGCCTTCAGCACCGCGGACAGCGCCTTCGCCCCCGCCTGTCGGCGCACTCCACCGCGGCCCCAGCACCGAAGGCGCACTGACGTCACTCACCACTCCACAGCAAACTCCCCTTCTTGTCCACTTTGGTCGCGTCCGCACCGCCGTCGGTCCAGCCGGACTGCACCACGCGGCGCGCAAGATAGGGAGTCACGGGCGCGACCAAACGCGCTGCGGCGGCGGCGGCGACTCAGCGCTGCCTCAGTCTGCGGCGGGCAGCGGAGGAGTCGCATCTTGCCGAGAGCGCAGCGGTGCTCCTGGGCCCCGCGCGGTCCGCCCCCGCGGCTCCCGGTCAGACTGCCCGCAGGACCCCCTGCCCAGCGCCGCAGCCATGAACTACCTGCGGCGCCGCCTGTCGGACAGCAACTTCATGGCCAATCTGCCAAATGGGTACATGACAGACCTGCAGCGCCCGCAGCCGCCCCCGCCGCCGCCCGCTGCCTCTAGCCCCGGGGTCACGCCCGCTCCCGCAACTGCCAGTGCCGAGAGGGCTTCCTCGGCCGCCCCTGTGGCCTCTCCGGCTGCCCCTAGCCCCGGGTCCTCAGGGGGCGGTGGCTTCTTCTCCTCGCTGTCCAACGCGGTCAAGCAGACCACAGCAGCGGCCGCCGCCACCTTCAGCGAGCAGGTGGGCGGTGGCTCCGGGAGCGCAGGCCGCGGGGGCGCCGCCGCCAGGGTGCTGCTGGTCATCGATGAGCCGCACACCGACTGGTAAGCCACTGCTGCCTACTTCTCCCCGCCGACGTGGGTCCCCAGATCGTCCTGCCTCGAGCAATTATCCATCACCGTTTGGGTGCCCAGCATCCGTCTCCCTCCCCCAGAGCCGTTGCCTTTAAATATTACGCTGGACTCTTCCTGAGTGCCCCACCCTAGCCCCTCCCAATGGCCTTCTTGAGGGATCCAGGGAGCAGTTATCCAGCGCCTGCTGTGTACCTGTTCCCTAATCCTCCTCCCCAATCCCCCTCCCTAAAAGCTTTTGGCTTCAGTACCTCCTGTGAGCATTTGAGAGCTTAATATGTGCCCTACCCCTGCCCCCGCCCCCGCCCCCGCCGCTGCCCTCACCCTCAAAGGTCTTATCATTCCAGTGGCTCTTATGAGCATCTATTAAATACCTGACGTGTGCCTCATGGAGAAGCCTTTCCCCAAGACCTTTGGCTTCAATTAATTAAAAAATATTTTTTTATTGAGAGCTTGCTATGTGGCCTGCCTCCCAGTCATTGCCCTAAGGCCTACTCTCTAATGGATCTTGTGAGCACCGTATCCTGTTTGTACCATGTGTCTTACTCAGTAGCCCTTTTTCAAAGACCTTTAAAACTATTCATTACACACTGATTGAGTGCCTGCTGTGTATTCCACTCCAGATTCTCGCTTAAAGCTTTGCTTTTAATGATATCTGTAAACCTTTATTGAGTGCTTTCTGTGTGCCCCAACCCCAAGAGCCCTTTCCTCCAGTGGATTTAGGAAGCATTTATTAAGTGCCTTCTGTACACCCTCTCTCCATGCCCACGCTAATCCTTTTCCTCCAATTAGTTCCATGAGAATTTGGAACCTTTGGAGTATGACTCATCTGCAGACTCTCTCCCCAAAGATCTTTTCCTATAGTGGATCTAGAAGGCATTTGTTGAGTGTCCCTTACATTCCTTGTTCTCAAGTTACTTCTTCAAAGACCTTTCCGCTAGCATTTATCAGCTGTCTGCTGTGTGAACCTTCCCCAAAGGTTCTTTCCTCCAATATCTTTAGCAAGCATTTATTGAGTACCTGCTGTCTATTCCATCCCTAAGCTCTTTCCTCAGTGCCTTGTCCCCCAGTGAATGCAACCTGCATGTACTGAGCACTTTCTGCATGACCCAAGCTTTCAACTCTTTCCAGAAAGACTGTCACCTCTGTCATTAATCCCCTGATAAGATAGCTAGCACTTGCTTTGTATCCCATTTCAATCCTTTCTAGAGACCTTATCATGTAATTGCTCCATAAGCATTTATGGAGTACTTGCTGTTCACCTCCTCCACAGAAACCCTCCCTCGCATGGATGGAGAGTCACGCTGACATAGATCAGTTTCTGCATCCCCATTCCCCTTTCCCAAGGGACATTTCCTCCAATGGATCCAGTGAGCACTTATTAAATGATTGTATGATCAATCCCTACCCCCCACCGTTCCCCGGAGGCCTTATCTTGGATCCAGTGTACATTTATTCATCATCTGCTATGTGCTCCATTCAAGCACGTTTCCCCGAAGGCATTTTCTCCTGTGGCTCTTGTGAGCTTTTACAGAGTGTGGTTTCTGTGTGCCTTATGTTTGCTCCTCTTTCACAAAATCCATGGTGCCAGTGAGCACCGTGGCAGTTTCTGTTGTAGATTGGGAATATGTTCCCTTTTATTGCCCCTAGGAGAACCTGCCCCAATCATAAACTCTCTTCCCAGTGTCCCTCCCAGCCCTTGATACATTCATTGCCAAATAATTACCTTTAGCACTGCCCAAGAACCCCCCTCTCAATCTTGAAGTCATGTCTCATAGGGTTTTCATCTATGAAAACACCTTCTAAATGAGTCAGCCACACTTTCCTCTTTCCATATCTGTAGAAATTCCTGCCCTGCCTCAAGTGATCCTCTCCAAGGATTAACTGCAACCTAAATTTATGGAATACCAGCTGTTTATTGCTTAGTTCATCTCTACTCCCATGAGCCCTTACCCAGCAGTTTCCCCCTTCATTCAAAGCTGCTTATTCATTCCACAGATTATTTATTTCATACTTTCTATGCATAAGGGTGTGGAAAGCATTTGGTAAGCTTGTGAACACACACACATTAGGAAAAATCCTCCTGTAGCTAATCTTTCTTCTAATCTCAACCACCGTCTGACTTCCCTAGACCTTTGCCTCTATTCAACACCATAATCTTTTATTAAATTATTATTGTATACTAAGAACCTCATATTCAGTGCTTCTCCTCCTCTACTCTAATATCCATCATGTCCATAATATATCCATAAATACCATACTGTCCCCCTTGAACAGTCTCCATCCTGCTTTTCCATCTCCAAAGCTCATAATGTGCACCAGTTGTGTTCTGGGTAGGCCCCTCTCCAATTCGGTAACCATCTCCCCAACTTCCCTTTTCCCCAGTTAATACAGAACACATTTCATTAATCTCCTATTTCTACTGCTCAGGAGTCTTTGGGTGATACATGCTCGATTATTAAATGAGAAGAATTCAGTAGTTCAACCCCGAGGCTTCTCAGAAGAAAGGTGTAGAGACGAGCTTGGGAAAAGTCAGTAATTAAAACCCTTGTGGTGCACACTTCTCCTCTGACACACACAGGTTACCAGGAGTCAGCATCCCCTGTACGGCGAATGGTATGCTATCCAAAGAACCACATCTCAACACCTACAGGAGACGCCTCCACTTTTTTCTCCATCAACTTGTACAGTGTTGGCACACTGACTATAATTTCTTCACCAACACCCACTCACACAGGTGCCATCTTTCTGGTTAAATTTGCTTCGTTGAAGCCTGCAAACCTTAATGAGATTCCTGCTGTTTAGTGATAACGGTCCTACCTTAGACTTCTTTTTCCCACTCTTCCCTTCCAGGCTGGTCCTTTGTTTCTGCTTCCTTCATCTCATCAGGAACTTAACCTTCTACTAAGTACTGACTAGTCTCTGTTCCTTTCCCTCCATTACACCTTCAGTGTTTTCTCTCACCCCCCTTCTTACTTGTTCAACAAACATTCATTTATTGGTTGCCTGCTGGCTTCAGTGAAAGATCTTTACCTTCCCCTTTTGCATCCCATACATCTCCCTTTATCCTAGCAGCATTTTCAGTTTTTACTTGTAGCCAATCTAACTAATATTGACCTAATGTCTCCTGTACATGAACTGAACCAAGGGAGAAAGTCAATGTACACTAGAGCACTTTCGTGGGCAACAGAGACCATTGCATCACCAATGTGCAAACACTGAGAACCACGAAGACTTGAAGAATCTCAGCCTGGAGTAAAGGAAGGGCTGTGCAAACTATGTGATGGAGTTAAGTCCAGTCTGGTGCCTTTCCTATCAAGCATCACCTTTCTGATTCCTCCCAAGTGAGGTGGGTTGGCCAGGCTTTTGCAGCCCTGCATCAGTCAAACTTTGGCTAGAAGCTTTTTCCAGGGAGGAGGCATAATTTTGGGTGAAGCATATTCCAAATTCCTGTAGAAGGCAATCCACAGTATGGACAGAACAGTGAGCTTTCAGCAACAGATATTCCCAGAAACTGGGAGATGGATATGAAGGCATGAAGAAGGTAGGGAAATTAGAATCTGAGTGGAGTGCTTATATTGCTCCAATCCACTGGCTTCGTACAGTAAGTCCACAGCATCTGGGAACAGCTCTACCACAATTCTTGCTTTTTTCCAGGGGGAAATCTCAAAGAGCAAGTTTCATGGGATAAATTACAACCTCTTCTGCTACTGTTGATTTCAAGGTCACAAATATTGACTGTTTAGTTCCTCTACTGTTCGTTCTAGATTCCCTTCATTTTCAGGTAGCATCCTTGTTGGTCTCAGTGGCTTATCTGTATAGTAATTCCCACCCTCATCCTTGAGAAGTCTGACACGCTGATCACTGTGACATTCTCAAGCTGTGACTGCTGCCCCAGTCCATCTATCATTCCAATCTGAGCAAGTACTACGCAGAGATAGACCATCTGGGTGCCTGCCAAACATGTTCCTGTTTGTAACATACTGTTGTAACATGTTGTACATACTGCTACTACGTAGCAGTAGCCCTGCCTTCTCTGGGTAATCAAGGTCAAGTTGCCCTGTCAAGACAGTGACTCTTCTTCATGTCTTTTGGCATGAGGAACCTGAAGTGCCCAGGTATCAGCCATAATGAATGGTGGAATGGGTTGCTTGCAGTGTTCCCCCTTGAAGAACCAGAACCTCTAACCCTGAAAACCCCTAGGGAATTACTCACTGTCATCGAGTTAATGTTGACTCCTAGCAAGCTCATGAGACAAGGAAAACTGCCCCTGTAGGTTTCCAAGGTTGCAAACCTTTATGAGAGCAGAACCTCTCATCTTTTCCAGCCCCACTAGTGGATTTGACTGCTGGCCTTGCAGTTGCTAATGCCCAACTCAATCCACTAAGTCATCAGGGCTCCTCAACAAGGATCAATTCTAAAAGTGGATCCCTGAAGATGATGATATGCTTGGTGACTCCTCTGCTGCCTGCTGGGCTCCCAGACCCATGGAGTCTACATTTTAGGAACAAAGCATATACTATGGTCACTGATTTCCAGTTTACCCTGTTTTTGGAGGTGGTGCTTTCTTCTTTCATGGTGTCGCCTCTGAGATAAGGACTAAGTAGTTTTTCCATGACTCTGACAGGCAAGAAGCTTCTGGTTGCTGTGGTTTATGGTATTATCAGTGGAGCCCATGGTCACGGACTCACATAGGCACTCCCTCTTCTGTAAAGTGTTTCCTGTGGTCTGGTTCAATGTCTGCAGCCCCTGTGGTCATGGAGCAAGCACTCTGTAAGCCCTTGATTAAGGTTGTGAGTCATGGAAAGCAAACCCATGTAGGGAGCTGTCCACTCAAGATGAATCACTACTCTTTCCGCGGGTACAAGTGGCCCGATGTGGTCAGCTTGTCACGAAGTTGATCTTTCTGCGAGATGGTGCCAAATCAGGGATTCAATGTTGGTTTCTGTTGCTGATAGGTTGGACATACTGGCTGCACACAAAGCCTCTATCTCTGCTGCTATTGCCACTTCATTCATCTGCCCATCTGCTAGCACTGGGGTGACTGATTCATTCTGTCTGCCTGGTTGCTCAGTGCCACTTCCATGGCAGATACTGTCCGGTGGTTGTTAGATTGCTGTACAAAGAGCTTCGCCCCCTTCCTTTTGCCTCCTGTATGGCCATCACCCTGCTCTTTCCCAGACCTCTTTGTCCTACTCTTCCAATATATATTTTTCCTTCCAGTTCTATGACCAACCAGCCAAGCCACTCATCACTGCTCATAAGTGAATGTATATTCTAATCTTAGCTTCCTTTTCTTTCCACACAGTGAATGACCAGGTACAGCTCAAAGCTCTGCCTATTGGGAGCTCTGCCTCTGTCTTTCAAGGTCATTCCAAGTGGGGCGACGGTGCAGGCAACATCCATTTTAGGCTTCCACCCACACACCAAGTCAACGCATTTGTGAACAAAGCCTGAGTTTTTCCTCCATTAGCTGGCTGCAAGGAATTCCCTTAGCTGAGGAAGAGGCACTAGTGCAGCAGCTGTGGAATACATGGGGATCTGGTTTATCTGCTCATGTAACTTGCCTGGTCCTACTTGAGCTTGAACCTGGTAGCTGCACCTGTGCGGCAGGTGGCAGGAACCAGCCCATACTGGACTGTTTTAGATGCATAGTGCTTGGTGTCTTATGATCAAGCATTCTCATTCTACTAGGGACCAGTACTGCACCAGAATGAGTTTATCAAAAGGCATATAATTCTCTGCTGCAGATGGCATGGCCTCGCTCCAAAACTTCAAGACCTCCCACCCAAGCTTCTCATAAGGACCAACCCTGCATCTTTTCCCACTCCTGACACCATCAATAGCATAGGTTCTGCCAGATCCTGTGATCTAAGTGGCAGGGATGCTTGAAACCAAGCCTGGAGCCCATTTCTGCTCTGCCCCTCCCCCCCTGAGCTGGAAGCCTTACATGTGGCCTGATAAGGGTCAGAACAGTATTTCCAGGTCTGGAATATGCTGCCTCCAGGGGAGGTCCATTGGATGTTGTGCTTGTGTCCCTTGAGGCTCCAGGTCCCTTTGTCCCATGGTGGGTGGTGTGAGATGCAATAGTTTGCCCTATTCTTGGGAAGGGCTGTCCTGGTATGCCCTAGACCACTGGCTCCCTACAAATTTTACTAATGTGGCAGCTCTGTGAATCTTATAAAACTCATCTCCCACCCTCATGTATTTTACCAAAGCAATGCGTTCAACTCTTGCTCATCTTATCCAATTAGTATGATGTGACCATTTCGATAGTCCGGTGTAACATTCTGTGTGTTTTCTTCCCCCCCCCCTTTTTTCCCAGCTGTTTATTTCTAATGCATTACAGTTCCAAGTTCTGAAATGGCCAGCAGGCCATAGAAAGACATTTCTTTAGGCTCCTGCTTGAAGTCAACAGCTCCACCAAACTGTTAGCCTTGATTTGGGGCCAATCTGCACGATTTTTTTGATGCCTCAGCTCCCTTTGTACCATACAAAGGACTAGAGAGTTAACATAGCTCTGTGGCAAAACCACAAATGAATGTTGTCAGTTCGTGTAAGTGTGAACTGGTTCTGATCCTGTTTTCGAATCAGGTTGTATAGAATGCATTCGTCAATTAAACTGCTGTACACTCTGTACCTTAGAACTTAATAATCTGCCCTAGCAAGAATAGCATGTCTAGCACTGAAGTTACCATTAAGGGGACTACTTGGTTGAGTTATCACTGGTCTACTGTCCCTCTTCAAGATCCATCCAGTCTCCTCAGAGGTTAGACTGGTTCCTTCGACGGTGGTAAGATGGGACCAACACCTCTGCACTCTACATCTTTAAGCATACCGCTGACTTCTACCACCATCTGTAGGATACAACATTGTTATCTACTGTTTCGGTTGGGAGAGGAGGGGAGGTTTCCATTTGGAAGCCCACTATAATAGGTCTAACCACAGGTCAAAGGATTCTGGTAGCTGCAAATTATGCACAAATTATGCATTTGTGAGCTGTGGGAAGTAATTGCCACAGTGGACGCACTGTGAGTAAGGCCTGGGCAGGGAGTTCATTGATTACATTACCCCTACTGTGTTTTTCAGCACTGCTTATGCTGCTCTCACCAGCATATTCCTTATTGCCTGGTTACATCGGGTATGTCCTCTGAACTCTCCTATAGGAGGACATAGTCAGCTGGTGGTTTCTCCAGATGTCAGTAGTGCACCGACTCCGCCATCTCTGATTCTCTGAGTCCTGTTAGAGTCTCCTTCCCAGTCTGCCATGGGCATTTTGACATTCCTGTTCATTGGCCATTGTTTCTCCCTAAGCTTTCCATGCCATGCCACAGCATCAGTTCATGAGATCCTTGTCAGGGTTTCTAATTCTGTATCCTGGAAGAGTGCTCTAACTTTCTGTGCTAACCACTGGACCCACTGTCCTCAGGATCCAGTCCCACATGCATTTGTGCCCAGATCCTGCTAATATACATATTTATTGTGTTATCCATGCCTTCCTTTCCAAGCCTAGAATTTCTCCAATCAAAGGCGGTAGAATTTTATCCTGGTTGCCAAGATTTTTGGTGGAATCTGCCAGATGTTCCCATCGCAGGTGGAGTCTCGGGGTACTATTCTTTCCTGATCAGGCCCTGTGAATGGCAGAGGATGTCATCACTGAACTCTCTCTGATGCTCTGCTACATTTACAACTATGTCTTGAGCCTAGTCCTCAAGCTGCAGGAGCTTAGAATTTCCTTAGATGTGGCCCAAGGAGGATTTCTCGTTTATACATGTTTCCCCTTGAATTGATAATTACTCACCAAGAGCAGGTTACATCATTCTTCAGTTAGTCAATGGCACCTAGCCAATAGTCACCCGAGTCTGGTTACCATTTCCCTTAGACCAGGGCTATTCAATCAGCCAGTGCCTTCCTTTCCACTGGTATCCCCTTACAGCTCGACTACTTCTACTACTACTACAGTACCCCAGGGGCCTATGTTATGATTCTCCTACTTGGGCTTCTCTTAAATTTCACACCATGTCTTTTCCTACTACTGACACCTCCAGTATCACAAGATAGGCCAGATCGTATTGCCCGTGTGGCAGGGTTGCCGTATCCCGCTCAGAACTGCTGAAGAGCTCTTTGCATTGCTACAGCATGCCAGAGCTGCCCGTGCTCCACCTCCCCCCAGTGGTGGAGTCTCATTGCCAGCCAATTGCTGGGTGACCTGACTCCAGAATTGCATTAGAATCTGCTCTGTAGTTTCACCTCACTTGCCTACTGTTTTGGTTTGCGTTCTCTGGAAACCTTTGGAGGCAGATATTTGCATGCAGGAGAGATCGTGGGGAGGACCTGTGGGCAGAGAAAGGAGCTGACCCACCATGAGCCTGCATTCGACAGTGAGCTCTCGAGTTCTTAGGGCCTTTCTGGACCAGCCCACACCGAGGTAGGAAGACTGGCCTTTGTAGCACTTCATGTAGTTGGCTGGGATCAGAGGCTGCTGAGTCAGTTCTGACTCATAGCGACAGCAAAACAAAACACTGCCAGATCCTGCACCGTCCTGGCAATTGTTGGAATTGAACCCTATGTGCAGCCACTGTGGGAATCCATCTCGTTGAGGGTCTTTCTCTTTTCACTGGCTACTTTACTGAGCATGATGTCCTCCATTGACCAGCTCTAGGCCACGGACCACCCACCGAAAGGAAGTGCAATCTTGACCTACGTGACTCCTTGTAAAAGAGGACCAGTCCCAGTGGGCCCACAGCGATGGCTATTAACAGCTCATATGACTAGCAGTGGTGGGATGGATTCATTGGCTCTGAATAGGAGACCTCAAGTTTTCATTGACCAAAAAGTGTTGGAAAACCAGGGATATACTCTGAACTCCTCATTATTTTGCAGATGTAAAACATGCGAGTCTGAGAGAGATGTCTTTTTTACATTTGTGAGGTGGCATTATCAGTGATGATGTGTGCGTGAGGGAGAGGGAGGAGACAGGAAGAGAGAGAGAGAGAGAGAGAGAGAATTGGAATTGTGTGTGTGCCAGTGATGTTGCTAGGACCTATTTAAGCTTAGTGTATGTGTCAGAGACCCTGTGTTCATGTCAGACTCTAGCAGTGCTTCCTCCCCACATGAAGCTCCGTGTGTGGAGAGGTCTGTCAAGAAGAAATCCTGGGCCTTGGGGAGGAGGCCACCAAACCCAGTCTAATTGTAGACTGAGCCAAGAGTCGGTGGCACAGCAGCCTGTAATGTGCCTACTGCTGCTACTCCCCTTTTCTCCTCTGGCATCTTCAGCTGCATTCTTTCTCTGTCCCCACTCCCTGACCTGTGTCCCTCAGCCGGTTTCTCCAGCATACAACCAAACAGACAAGGAGAAATCAGTCCCCCTTGGGGGAAAAACGGGCTGCAGAGAGATGCTTCAGGCCATAAAAGCAGGCACAGGCATGGAGACATTCACAGATGCTGAAATACATACAAGCACAGGCACAAATCCCTTTGTGTGTGTGTGTGTGTGTGTGTGTGTGTAGAAAGAGGGGGGGTTCTTTGGCATTAAAAACCTTCTTGCAATTCCACAGAATGTGACATTTTGCAAAGCACTATTCCTTTTGTGATGCTTTTCAACATTTACAACAGCAATGTGACCAAAAGACCTTGCTTTGAAAAGGACCTATTCTCTATGGTTTAAGGAAGTAATTTACAGTTGTCTAGAGCCCTTGACAGTGACACACCTTCATATGAATTACAGCAGGCTTTTCTGCTTATTTTCCCAAGCATCTCAATGGTTCTAAAGTTCTTACCTCTGTGTGCTGGCACTGCAGCAGGCATATTGGGCAGCCAGAGATCAGCCCGGGCTTCGTTTCTTTCCTCCTGGGCTTGAGTATTGATAGATATGCTTTGCTTTTCCTCTCCAGGGCTAAATACTTCAAAGGAAAAAAGATCCATGGAGAAATTGACATTAAAGTAGAACAGGTTAGTTGGGACAGGTGGAGGTATGGGGTCAACTGCCCAGAGGCAGACATGGTCTACTTTGGTGTGATCTGAGCAAACCATCACTGCGCTCCTCTTTACAGGCGGAATTCTCTGATCTCAATCTTGTGGCACATGCCAACGGTGGATTCTCTGTAGACATGGAAGTTCTTCGGAATGGGGTAAAGATTGTGCGGTGAGTATGAATGGTATTATGGGAGAGGCATAAGGACTCATTTCTAGCTGAGAGAGCCTCCCTACCCACCCATCTGTGAGCAAGTACTTAGGCACAAAAGGTCAGGGGGTGTTTTGTTTTGTTTTTTCCCTGAAGCAAACCCAAGCTGATCACAAGTCAAAATTTTCATTGATTTAATTCATCAAGTATTGGTTGAGCATGTACTGTATGGCAGGGGCCACTGTCAGTATTCTGCCTATGTTGAACACTTTTTAAGCACCTGTACTATGCCCAAGGAGCTGTTCCACATGTTTAAGAGCTAGCAATGAGCCACACCGGCAAAAATTCCAATCCTGTAAAAGTGCTGAGAGGAAAATACACCCAGGAGGAGAGGATGCATTGTGATAATAATGATACGGGGGTTGATAGGGGATGCAGGGGTGGAAGTGGGTGGTAAGGAGGGAAGGGGGATTTCAGGAGTGGGAAATAAAGGTAGGAGGAGGAAGGGAGCACTAGAACTGACTGTAATCGCACAACTCACTTTAAAAGTAATTTAACTATGAGGGGGATGTTCTATGAGGGGGATGTTCTCATAAAACTGATAGGGTAATGATCATACAATTCTTTTTGATATAATTGAACAATTGAACTATTGAATAGTATGCTATGTAAATTATATGCCAAGAAAACTATTTGCAAAAAGAGAAAAATACAGAGAAGGGGTGTATGAATTGTTGAGTGGTTACAGGGTCTTCGATTTGGACAAGATGGCCTAATCGCCTGGGAGGCATTGAATATCTGATGGAGGTGAAAGTACACAGGAGGAAGATGTTCCAGGAATAGGAAAAAATAGCCAGCGTAGCAGCCCTGAGACTGCCACACTCTGAGAACAGGGGTGGGAATGGGGGGGAGAGGGGCGATAGAAATTGTGACCAGCAAGCTGTCACCACTGACCTTGGTGAGGAGAAGAGCAAGTGGGAGGATTTGAGGGAATCATCAGATGGAGATGGATAGAAAGGATACTGGAAGCAGAGGGACCAGCTTGTGAGTATGTGCACTTGGCAATGACTGGGGAATGTGGCGATTTAGAAACTTGGTCTTTGTTCCAAGGGTGGTGGGAAACTTCGGAGGGGGGGGAGGGTACCCTCATCACTCTGTCCCTGCCACTCCAGGTCTCTGAAGCCAGACTTTGTACTGATCCGCCAGCACGCCTTCAGCATGGCCAGGAATGGAGACTACCGCAGTTTGGTCATTGGACTGCAGTATGCCGGAATCCCCAGTGTTAACTCTTTACATTCCGTCTACAACTTCTGTGACAAACCCTGGGTGGTAAGTGATGGGAATGGTACTACTGGCAGAGTGAAATAGCTCGTGTGTGCGTGTGGGGACATAAAACCACTGTGGGCTTTTTGAGAGCAGAAAAGGTTAGAAGCTCCAACTGGAGACTCCCTCCAAGTGAAGGCCTTACTGACCCAATTCTCCTGGCTCTCGTAGTTTGCCCAGATGGTTCGACTGCACAAGAAACTGGGGACAGAGGAATTCCCCTTAATCGACCAGACCTTCTATCCCAATCATAAAGAAATGGTGAGTCTGGGGATAGTCCAGTGGGCAGGAGGGAAAAGTAGGACTACTGCAGTGATATTATTCATGATTCTGTTGTCAATGGCATGCTGACAGAGAATGCAACCAGTACGTTTGTGTAAGTATGACATCAAGATAAGAAGTATCAATACTATGATTTTACTAATGGGCATAAGTATTAATTTAAACATTGATAATAATATATGCCTGTTCCTGCTGTTTCTGTTACCTTTCTTTGCCAGTATTAAATAAAACATGATTTAAAATGTAAATTAACAGCAATACTATAATGAACCAAGAAAGAGCTGGATGAAGGAGCTCTGGGGGTGTGGAGAGGTAAGCATTTAAAGTCACCAGCTGTTCCATAGGAGAGAGATGAGGTTCTTTGTTCACATAAAGACTTATAGCCTCGGAAGCCCGACTTAGAGTTGTTATGAGTCGGTTTGGCTTAATACAATGAATCCAACTATATAGACAACTTGAATACTTTCTCCTAACATTAGAAAAGATTTCTCCTGATAAAAATTTTACCAATATTTCAAATTGTTGTTAAGTGCCACCAACTCAGTTGCACCCCAAAGCGACAACCCTAGGCACGACAGAGTGAGTCATGGCCGGTCTGGTCCAGCCCCACAGTTGCCCCATTCTTGATTGATTCCATCGTTGCAGCCACTGTGCCAATCCGTCAGCTATGATACCGTCGGTCACAATGTTATAAATGAAATGATGTTTACAAGTGGAAATTGAATTAGGGGTTAATAGTATCACAAAGCAGCCCTGATAGTATACTGAGTGACAAATTGGGCTACTAACTGCATGGTCATCAGGTTAAACCCACTGGTTGCCCCATGAAAGGAAGACAGGGTTTTCTGCTTCCATAAAGATTTAAAGCCTTCAGAAGCAACAAAGTCCACATGGAAAAGGCACACCAGCCTGTATGATCATGAGGTGGCGATGGGATCAGGTATCAGGTATCAAAGGCCTAGAACAAAAAAATCTTATCAATGTGAATGAAGGGGAGTGCAGAGTGGAGACCAAAGCCCATCTATAGATAATCGGACATCCCCTCACAGAAGGGTTACAGGAAGAGATGGGCCAGTCAGGGTACAGTATAGCACCAATGAAACACACAGCTTTCCTATAGTTCTTTAATGCTTCCTTCTCCCCCCCTCCCACCCCATCATAACCCCAGTTCTACCTTACAAATCCAGCTAGACCAGAGCATGTACACTGGTACAAATAGGAGTTTGCAACACAGGGAATCCAGGACAGATAAAACCCTCACAGTAGTGATACCAGGAGGGGAAGGGGAACATGGGGGGAGAAAGGGGGAACCAATCACAATGATCTATGTATAATCCCCTCCCAAAGGGATGAACAGAAAAATGGGTGAAGGGAGACATTGATCAGTGTAAGATATGCAAAAATAATAACAATTTCTGAATTATCAAGTGTTCATGCGGGAGGGAGGGGGGTGAGAAGGGGGGGAGGAAAAAATGAAGAACCAATACTAAGAGTTCAAGTAGAAGGAAGATGTTTTGAAAATGATGATGGCAATAAACATGCTTGACACGATGGCTGGATGGCTGGCTGGCTGGAGATAAGAGCTCTATGAGCTCCCAATAAAGTGATTCGTAAAGAAAGTCATAAAGACTTGGAAACTCTCAGAGGCGGTTATTCTCTACCTGGAGAGTTGCTGTTAGTCAGAATCATCTCAGTGAAAGCAGATGTTTTTGGTGTTATCATAAAATATTATCACCGGTACTAGAGATTATGGTTACTGATGTTATTAGAAACATCAATGTTAGGGATTAAATTATATAATATAAATATAAATTGAATAATCATTATTAGTATTCTGGAGATTATATTTCTTATTAGAAAGTATCATAGGTCTTACAAATTTTTCTCTATCAAAAATTGTAAGCACCTATTTCTTTAGAGCAGTGGTTCTCAACCTGTGGGTCTCAAGCTTTTCGGGGATCGAATGACCCTTTCACAGGGGTCACCTAAGACCATGGTAAAACACATATTTCCTGTGGCCTTTGAAACCAAGACACCGGCTTCTCTATCCATCTCCAGGAGGGTCTGCCAACATGCACATACCTGAGTACCGGATTATCTAGCATAAAGACTGCTACCCGTGCTGCACCATGCTTCAAGACAAAATTTCATTTATATGTAATTAGAAATAAATATTTTACAATAAATATTATAAGCACCTATGCTTTTAATTATATTTAATTATTGAAATAGTAGTATCATTAATAATATCATTAAATATGAAAACTAGCATTGCAACTTTTTACCAGATACAAATGAAGATTGTCAATATGAATAATGAATACCTATGTTGTGAATTAAATTTTAATTACCTCAAAATTAAACTATTCATACAAACATTGTAAAATATTATTATAGGGCTGAGCCCCGGTGGCGTAGTGGTTGTACGTGAGACTATGGCCCACTGGGTTGGATGTTCAAATCCAGCAGCAAGGCTGGACCTCCTGCTCCCACCGCCAGAGGGCAGTGAGGCCCAAAAAACAAAAAATATATATATTATTATAGATACAGCAAATTATTGGTAGGGTAGCAAATGAAGAATACTAGTAGCCCTGATGGTGTATTGGTTAAGCGCTTGATTTCTAATTGAAAAGTGGTGGTTCAAACCAAATCTATCAGCTGCTCTGCGGCAAACACTTGAGGCACTCTCCCTCTCTAAAGATTACAGGCACGGCCGCCTTATGAGGCAGTGTTACTCTTCTGTGGGTTACTATGACTTGAAATTAACTGGATGACGATGAATTTGGGGTAAGTTTTGAATTATATCTGTTAGTGAAAATCATTATGATTATTATTCCAACTGATAATATAAATAAAAATATCAAATCAATGATTACTCATATAAATCATGAGTACCACAGTTATGAATTTGATTTTAGTTACAAATACAAATTATATAACTAGTAAATGCCATCGAACGTTAGGGATTAGTTTACAAATGTTCATCAATGTTAAAAATACAATTACTTCGGGCTGAGCCCCGGTGGCGTAGTGGTTGTGCGCGGGACTGCGGCCCCCTGGGATGGAGCTTCGATTCCAGCTCCACGGAGCAAAGGCTGGGCCTCCTACTCCCACCACCTGAAGGCAGTGATGCCCCCTCCCCCCCCCAAAAAAACAAAACAAACAAAATTACAATTACTTCTTATGTTAGACAGGATTCTCTAGAGAAACAAGACCAGGACATTTATGATTATGTAGATAGATATCTAGATATCTAGATATCTAGATAGATAGATAGATAGATAGATATAGGTAGATAGATAGAGAAATATACAGCATGAAGGAATATAACACCTAATTAGTCCACACAGCAACACAGAGAGCTCAATTCAACTCACTTCTGAGAAACTGTTAATATACTGGAAGTCCTTCAGCTCACGAGGGCTTCTAGGTTCAAGGTTAAGGAAGAAGACAGCTGAGTCTTCCATAGAGTAATACAGGCAATCTAGCCAAAGACAACAGACAACAGGATGGGTCATAACAACAGACAGCCAGATGACAGGATCCAACAGTCCCAAGCTCAAGCAATGCATACACCAGCAGTGTTGCAAAGCAGGTCTCAAAGGAACTTCAAGCTCTAGTGGCATGATCCATGCATTGGGTTTCCCATAGGCAGTGTAGTTTGCAAGTTGAGGCAGAAAACTAGCTAAGGTAGTTGCACACTGGTCCGATCATCATAGAGCAAGAGATCATCAAGCCATTTGTCTCTTTGTCCTTCAATTAAACTGCAACCTTATTAACACCACATGTCCTTATTGGCCAGGTTGGCACAATAAACCTACCTATCACAGTCCATCCCTTGATAGTTTGGCACCTGTACAAAATTCTCTAGTCATACATATAATTTTCTAACCATTCATTAAATCACACTGATACTTTTAAATGAAAACACACTGAGCTTAATTGTATCTGATACATCATACACAAGCAAAAGAAATATATTCAATAAGCACATATAAAGAAAATAAACTGCCTCCAATAAAATGATTTATTAAAAAAAAGAGGAGGGGCCAGAAAGAGCTTATACCAAGGGCTCAAGTAGAAAATATTTGGAAATGAAGATGGCAACATGTGTACAAATATGCTTGAACAAATGATGTATTGCATGTTATAAGAGATCTTGGAGCCTCCAATAAAATCATTGGGAAAAAAAGAAAAGAAACTGACAGCCACAAACCTGGCTTTGCAATTGATCACATGGTCGTAACTCATAGGTAGAACCATCTTCTTCTACTACCCATTCTGTATCACCTTTGCCCTCAGTAAGCACCTCAGCTGGCTGTGGGTTTTGCCCTGGTGGGGTGATCCAGACCTTCATTCCTAAGGAGTCAGCATCATTAGACATCCTGTCAGGATCAAGTTGCTGTAATTTACCATTTGCTTTAATCGCAGGCCATGGTAGGAGTAATAGATGTCCTATGGGATCTCCTGGATTCCAGATATATTCTTCTTTACCTCCATTATATAGCACCAGTCCAACTTCTCCTTGGTAAACAAAATCTATCAGACCACTCAGTACAGTGACATTCTTCTAGACCTGTTGATCCAAAGGCATGAGAAGTCCAAAGGAGCAAGGGGGCATTCTCAGTTGCCAGTTCAGCGGAATCTGTGTTGTATTTCCAGGAGGGAGAGTTCCTTCCATTGGGACCAGAACCTCCAGGCCTGAAGCACATAGTGTTGCTGGGACAGGAAGCAAAAATGCTGCAAGTGGGTCACTAGTAGTAATAGTGAGTGGTGTCACTCCAGTTTCCATCCCTTGATTCCTGGACCCATGAATCCTGGCTCCTGGAGATACAGCACCATATATTGGCCACTGGCTTAGAGCTTATACAACCTCCTGGAGAACATTGCCACAGCCCCGCAAGTTGTTCCCACCTAGCTGGTACTGTACTGTAATTGTATCTTTAGGAGGCCATTCCATTGTTCTATGAAGCCAGCTGCTTCAGGATGATGAGGAACATGATATGACCAGTAGATTGCATGGGCCCATTGCCACACTTCATTTGTTGTGAAGTGAGTTCCTTTATCAGAAGTAAATGGTATGTGTGACATATTTTCTTTTTAGCATTTTAAAGGGATTTTTGCAGCATATGTGCCCAATGCAATATGTTGTTTGATTTCTTGTCTACTGCTTCTGTGGATGTTGATTGTAGATCCAAGTAAAATTAATTATGTTACCACTTCAACCTTTTCTCCATTTATCATTATATTGCTTAGTGGTGCAATTGGGAGGACGTTTATTTTCTTTTATTTTTTTTTGGGGGGGGGGCATCACTGCTCTCCGGTGGTAGGAGTAGGAGGCCCAGCCCCACTGCTGGAGTTGAACCTCCGTCCCAGTGGGCGGCAGTCCCACGCACAACCACTATGCCACCGGGGCTCAGCCCAGGACTTTTATTTTTTTAATGTTGAATTGTAATCAATACTGAAGGCTATATTGTTGATGAAAGCTTCATCAACAAGCACATCAAGTCTCCTCTTCACTTTCAGCAATCAAAATTGTATTTTCTGCACATCACAAGTTGTTAATGAGTCTTCCTCCGATTCTGCTGCTCCATTCTTTTTTTTTTGGGGGGGGGGCATCACTGCTCTCCAGTGGTGGGAGTAGGATGCTCCATTCTTTATGTAGGCCTGCTTTTTGAATTATTTGCTCAACATAGATTGCTTAAGTCTGATTAAAGGATATAACCATGAGACACACCTTTCCAGATTTTAAGCTACACAGTATACCCTTTTTCTACTTGAATGACTGCCTCTTGTTCTATGTATATGTTCTACATGAGCACAATCAAGGGTTCTGGATTTCCCCTTTCTTTGTTATGTTGTACATAATTTATTTTGATCCACACAGTTGCATGCCTTTGAATAGTCACCAAAACATAAGGAAACATCTTGCTGGTATTCTATACTTTCAGTTCCATCTGACGTGGGCAATTCCATGCCCTCTCTGAATCCAACTTGAATTTTGGCAGTTCCCTGTGCAAACATTTAAAAATTATCTTCAGTAAAACTTCAGTTACATGCAATATTAATTATATTGTTAGATAGATTCTATATTTTGTTGAATTGCCTTTCTTTGGAATAAATACAAATATGGAGATTTTCCAGTTGGTTAGCCATGTAATTTGTCTTCCAAATTTCTTGACATAGATTAGTGAGTCCTCTCAGTGCTTCATCCATTTGTGGAAACATCTCAATTAGTGTCTCATTTCTTTCTTTCTTTTTTTTTTTTTGTATATAAGGGAGAGGTTTATATACAAGAGCAATTGAACATAGAGAAAAACATCCCAGCCCAAGGTTATAAATCCGATATTAGCCCACATGTCCGATACCAATCTACAAGTCCTCTTCAGACTCACAAAGCACATGCAATGGCACCAGGCCAATCACAGGCCAGTGGGTGTAGTCTTGTGTATCCAGCGGCAGTAGAAGAATCTCAGCGCTGGCAGGGGTCTCCCTGTGGCTCCTCCAGTTTCCAGGGCTCAGGATCTACCAACATGCAGCCATGTGTCTTATCAGTTACAATGTCTCCCAGGGAGTAGCTGAGTGTCTCCTGCTTCCCAGCAGGAAGTACCAGATTTCCCAGAATTCTCGGAGGAGAAAGTCACGTCCACACAGAGGTCTCATTGGCTGTCTCCAGATTGACAGGCTAGGAGTTGGAATAGACTTGAGGGTGGGGTTTGGTGATACTGCTTGTCCAGTAGAAGCCCTAGTGGGGTTGTGTTTCTGCATTGTTTTACAAATCACAAGGTCGGCAGTTGGAAGTCACCATCCACTCTTTGGAGCAAAGATGAGGCCGTCTATTGCCATAAAAAATTACAATCTAGGGCTGAGCCCCGGTGGCGTAGTAGTTGTGCGCGGGACTGCGGCCCACTGGGTTGGAGGTTCAATTCCAGCTCCCAGGAGCAAAGGCTGGGCCTCCTACTCCCACCACCTGAGGGCAGTGATGCCAGCTCTGCGGTCATGGGGGACCCAAGTAATGTCTTCATGCTGCCACATTCTCACCTTCGGGATCTGGAACGGAAGATGGTGAGATGACACCGCTGTTGTTTGGACGGCTTCGCTTTCTCCATTGTTTGAGGTTTTCCAAAAGGAAGGGGCTGTGTCTTCTATCAGCAGCGATTGGCTAGCTGATTTCACTTTTGTTCTTTTCTCTGGAGTTTTGTCTCTAAGCTCCTGTGGCTCCTTTCTGTCTGTTTTGTGCGTATCTGCTACACGGGAGGAAGATGTGGCAGCCGCTTCCACAGCACAGACTCCTGGCTCCTGTAGCTCAAAGGCTTTTGAATTACAAAATCCACTTGAACACTGGCAAGGTGGAAGGCACGGTCTTGTGTAAACCGTCTCACGTTCAGTTGACAGTCCCGTCCTGAGAAGTGTTTCTCAGCCTTGAGGGGATTCCTTTCTTGCTTTCTCGTGTGCCGTGGTCGACACTGAGTTCAAGACTGTGAGTTGTCAATGGTGCTTTTCAAATCTTCCAGCAAGGCAGAGGTGATGCTTGAATCCACGGCCTCTAAGTTCTTGTTGCCTGGAACTTCTTCCTATTAATGATCACCGCTGGCAGAGGTCTCCATGTGGCTGCTCCAGCTTCAGAGGTCCGGTTCCATCAGGGCAAAGCTGTGTGGTCTCTCCACCGGCTACTCCAGCCTTCCAGACGCCGCCATTCTGTGTTGCCTGTGATGCATCGTCTGTGTGTGTCTCATTTCTTGAAGCCTCATTTTTCACCAGAACTTTCTGTGTAGCTTGGAATTATTCCTTCAATACCATTAGTTCTTGGTCTTATGTTATCTCCTGATGTGGTTGAATGTTGACCAATACTTTTTGGTACAGTGACTCTGTGCATTCCTTCAATCTTCTTTTGATACTTCCTAAACTATTCAACATTTTGCCCATAGGACACATTGTAACTGGAGACCTGCATGGTTCTCTTCAGTTCTTTCAGCTAAAAAATTCTAATCATGTTTTCCGCTCTTGGTTTTCTAAGTCTAGATCTTTGCGCACCTCATCGTGTGCTTTTCTTTATCTTCTCAAGATTCCCTTTGAAATTTTCTGTTCAACTCCTTTACTTCATCATGTCTCCATTTGTTTTAGCTTATCTATGTTCAAGAACAAGTTTCAAAGTCTCTTTCTCCTTTTTTGTTAGTCTCTTCTGACATCTATTTTAGTCTATTCTCCTTTCCTGTCTTTCAAATGACCACTTGCTTTCTTCTTGTATGATGTCCTCAATGTTATCCAAAACTCTTCTGGTCATTAGTGTTCATAAGTGGATTTTTGAGGTGATCTGTACATAGGACTCTCATAGACTTATTTTAATTGTCTTCAGTTTCAACTTGAATTTCTATATTAATGGTCTGTTTTGCAGCCAACCCTTGGCCTTATCAATGATCAATGATATTAAACTTCTCCATCATGCCTAGACAAATCAAATATAATCAATGGGATTCCTGGGTATCCCATCTGATGAGGTTCATGAGTATAGTCTGTTTGTGTGGTTGAAAAAAATCTTTGCAATGAATAAATTGTTGGTTTTGCAAAATTTTGTCATGTGATCTCCAGCTTCATTTCTATCACCAAGATCATATTTTGCAGCTACTGATCTTTCTTTCCTTCCAACTTTTGCATTCTAATAACCAGTAACTATCAATTTATTGTATGTTTGATTAATTTCAGATTGCAGAAGTTGGTAAAAATCTTAAATTTCTTCATATTCTGCATTAGTGTTTAGTGCATAAATTTAAATAATAGTTGTATTAACTGATTTTCCTTGTAGGCATATGGATATTAACTTGTAACTGTAATTCAGGATAGATCTTGAAATGTTATTTTTGACATTGAATGTGATGCAACTTCTCTTCAATTTTTCTTTCCTGGCATAGTAGACTATATGATAGTCTGTTTCAAAGTGATCAATACCAATGCATTTTAGCTCATTTATATGCTCCATTTTATTTTTGATGACTTCAAAATGTCCTAGATTTATACTTCATAAATCCAATGTTCTGTTTATTAATGGCTGTTTGCAGCTATTTCTTCTCATTTGGAGCCCTGACACATCAGCAAATGCAGGTACTGGAAGTTTTCCTCCATCAGTATCATTAAAGTCACTCTACTTTGAGGAGACAGCCTCTTCTGTATTTTCAGTGTCTTTCAACCTGAGAACTCATTTTCTGGCACTGTATCGAACAATGTTCTAATATGTTTTGGGCTATATATTTTTGAAAGTAGATTACCAAATCATCCTTCCTAGCCTGTCTTAGTCTGGAAGTGCCACTGAAATCTCTTCACCATGGGTGACCTTGCTGATATTAGAAATACCACCCACAGTGGCACACAAGTCACTACAGTATGGCAAACTGGCAGACAAGTGGTGGTTCTTAATGTGTAGGTTGTTATTTTACTCTTTTGATGAGCATAAGGATTTAATTTTTATGAGATTCCAGTTATGTAACTGGTTTCTGGTGTTTCTGCATTTATTCTTTTACCTAGTAGTTTTGAAAGCAGGGTGTAATTCAGTTTCCATGTGTTTGATTTCCCCCCTTGATCTTCCTATTGTTGGCTTCCAATTTTATAGAATTCTAATCTAATTAGATGCTAGTATTTTGATATTTTAATACATGTGCTGCCGAAGCGAGTGGTATTTTGATATTTTAAGATTTATTGGCTGAGCCCTGCTGGCATAGTGGTTGAGTGCAGGGCTGTGGCCCATTGGCTTGGTGATTCAAATCCCGCAGCAGCTCTCCAGGAGCAAGACTGGGTAGCTCCCACGACAACCAGAGGGCAGTGATGGCCAAAAAACAAACCAAAAAATTTATTGAGCCTTGTTCTGTGGCCCAAAATATGGTCATGTGCACTGGAAAATAATGCATGTTGTCCTGTTGTTGACTTGAGTGTCATTCTAGTTGGTTGCTTGTGTTGTTTAGACCTTTTGTATCTTGTTGAGTTTCTTTCTAGTTGTTCTGTACTTCAAAAACGATGTATTGAAGTATTCTACTATTATTATGTTGTTGAATAGTTCTCTTTTAATTCTGCTAAAGCTTCACCTATTTACTTTGGACCTCCTTCACTGAATGTGTAAATATTTATTATGTTAGATCTTCTTGTTGAATTGACCTTTCAATAATTATATAATGTTCTTTCTTGTCTCTTTCCCTGTTTATTTTTTCCTTAAAGGTATGAGTATTGACATTCCTGTCATTTTGCTTGCCATTTGCTTGATATGTAATTTTTTTAATCCCGATTTTTAGTGTGAAGATGGCATATTAATGAGTATATTTTCTTATATGTGCTACTACACATTGTCTATTGACATTTAATCCATTTACATTCACTGTCATTATTGATAGGTATGAATTTACTGCTGTCATTTTGCTCATACAGTGTGTGGTATTAATGGTTTGTTCCATATATTTTTCTGTACTGAGTTCATTTGGTTAACAGGTTTTCTTATCATTTCCTTCAGTGATACCATTTCAGTGTTTACTAAAACTTTGTGATTTTCTTCTTTTTATTTTAATAATATTTATTAATTTCCTTTGAGGGACCCATGCCATTTATTATCATCTTCTCAAGGTTGAAACAGTTCCTTTTATCTTGATATCATTCCACTCCACTTGACAATTCTAGAATAGAATTCATTCTTTCTCTTTGTGTTTTAGTTATAATTTACAAATTGATCTCTGTGATTCTCTGTGATTCAGTTGTGTTGTTCTGAAGTTCCATTGAGTATACACTTACTCATTGGGGCCCTATGTACAGCGTCGCGAAACATTGCCAGGCCCCGCATCATCTTCACAATGGCTGTGTTTCAGCACATGAAGACAGCCACTGTGTTAATGCATCTTGTTGAGGGTCTTTCTCTTTTTGCTGACCCTCTGCTTTACCAACCATGATGTATTTTTCCAGTGACAGATTTCTCCTGAAAACATGTCCAAAGTTTGTGAGAGGAATTCCCACCATCCTTGCTTCTAAGGAGCATTCTAGCTATCTTTCTTTTTTTTAATTTCTTTTAATTTCTTTTTCTTTTTATTTTTTTTAGGCATCACTGCCCTCAGGTGGTGGGAGTAGGAGGCCCAGCCTTTGCTCCTGGGAGCCGGAATTGAACCTCCATCCCAGTGGGCCACAGTCCTGCGCACAACCACTACGCCACCGGGGCTCAGCCCACTATCTTTCATTTAAGACAGATGTGTTTGTTTTTCTGGCAGTCCATGGGGCTTTCAATATTCCTTACTAACACCATAATTCAAATGCATCATCATTGTCTAATTTTCACATACATATGAGGTGAATGAGAATACCATGACTTGAGTCAGGCATACACCCTAGATCTCAGCATGACAATATCTTGCTCTTTAGTAGTTTTGAGGTCTTGTGCAGCAGATATACCCAGTGTGATGCATCATTTGATTTCTTGACTGCTGCTTACATGAGCATTGATTGTGGATTCTAGCATTTGAGTATTTTCTCCATTTATCACGATGGTGTCCATTGGTCAAGTTGTGAGATGTGGGTGTTCTTTACCCTGAGCTGGACTCCAACTGCAGGCTGCAGTCTTTGATCTTCATCAGCAAGTGCTTCAAGTCCTCACTTTCAGCAAAGTTGTGTCATCTGCATATCACAGGTTATTAATAAGCCTTCCTCTGCTCCTGATACTATGTCCTTCTCCATCTAGCCCAGCTTCTTGCATCATTCGCTCAGCGTACAGATTGAATATGGTGAAGGATGCAGCCATGATGCACACTTTTCCTTAATTTAAGCCATACAGCACTGACGTGTTTTGTTCAAACAACTGCCTCTTGGTCCATGGACAGGTTTCACATGAACACCATGAAATGTTCAGGAATTCCCATTTCTTTCAGTGTTATCTGTAGTTTGTTATGCTCCACATAGTTTTCTGCATTTGCATAGTCAAGAAAACACAAAAACATCTTTTATCTACTTTTAGCCAAGATTCATCTGACATCAGCAATGATATTTCTCATGCCACATCCTCTTTTGAATCCAGCTGATAGTTCTAGCAGCTCCCTGTGGATGTACTACTGCAGCCATTTAAAAAAATATCTTCAGCAAAGTTTTACCTGCATGTGATATTAATGATATTATTGAATAATTTCCATATTATGTTGGATCACCTTTCTTTGGAGTGAGTGTGAATATGATTCATTCTACTTGGCTGGCCAGGTTGTCCATAGAATTCTTAAATACTGTAATTTGGGGATTGAATTTTTTCTTCAATTCTTTTAGCTTGAGCTATGCTGAGTGTTTTTCTCTTTCGGTTTTCTAAGTCTTGGTCTTTAGCTTCCTCATCAAGATGTCTGATGTAGTCTTCTCAATCTGCCTTTACACATTTCTGTTCAGCTCTTTCACGTCATCGTTTTTTCCATTTGCTTTAGCAACTCTAAGTTCAAGAGCAAGTTTCAGCCTCTCTTCTCACATTCACACTGGTCTTTTCTTTTTCCCCTCTCTTTAATAGCCCTTTATTTTCTGTATCCAGTCTTTTTTTTTAAGGCATCACTGCCCTGGTGGTGTGACTAGGAGGCCCAGCCTTTGCTCCTGTGAGCAGGAATTGACTTATCTAGTCTTTAGTTGTTAGTGTTTAATGCATCAAATCTGTTCCTGCGATGTTCTCTAAATTCAGGCAGAATATCTCAAGGTCATATTTTGGCTTGTATGGACTTTGTGGTACTAAAAAATGGTGGCATAAGGGGAATAAAAAGAAAAGCAAGGGCTGAGCCCCGGTGGCGTAGTGGTTGTGCGCAGGACTGCGGCCCACTGGGACGGAGGTTCGATTCCAGCAGTGGGGCTGGGCCTCCTACTCCCACCACCAGAGAGCAGTGATGCCCCCCACAAAAAAAGAAAAACAAAACAAAAACAAAAAGAAGAAAGAAACAAAGTGGAGGGAAGGAACACTAAGAAGAATGAAAAAAATTAAAGAAAAGATTAACATAATACTGCCCAAATGTTAGCTTTTCATCAGCACTCACTCTAGGGGAGTGTATACCTCTGGTCAGGGAGGGGTGTGGTGGTGCTGCCAACTCTGGGCAGTGGGGGAAAGAGCACCTTCTTGATAGGGCATGGGGTGGAGGAAAGAAAAGGTAAGGGAGGAGGAAGGGGAAAGAAAAGTCAAAAAAAGAAAATGGAATAAAAGAGAAGACTAGGAAGAAAGATAAAGAACAAAAAAGAAAGTGGCACAGCACTGCCAGGTGGTGTGGGTGGGAAGGCCTGTTTCTGGCTCCTGGTCCCTTAAATGGTGTGCAGGATGAAGGAGGAGGTCACATCACTCTGGTCACCAGTGTGGTTGCTGGTATCATCCTGGACCAGTGAAGCTGGTTATCTGGTCCTTCCCCTGGATGGAACAATGCTTACAATAATTCAAAATAGCTGTACTATGCCAGTTATCCGTTTACTGCTTCTGGTTCACTGTTTTCATGCATCTCTTCTTCTTAGTGTCAGTTAGTTGATGTGATTCTCTATCTTTCCCATTGATACTCTGGGTTCCAAGAGTGTCACTGTATCCATTTTACTTGGTTTCTAAAGTCTCTGTTGTAGAAAGGTCTAGATGGTGTCATTTCCTAGCACACTATTTTGGATCCTCTTTCTGTGTTAGCACTTTGAAAATGCTAACTCACTGGCTTCTGTTCTCCACCATGCCTTCTGGTGAGAAATACGTTTTTAGTCTTAGAAGGTTCTTTGTACCTGCAGAAAGGAAAGTGATAGTGGTTCTTGCCTTCTGTATCAGAGACTAGGTTTGATTACCAACCAATGATTGTCAAGTACAGCCACTACTTGTTTGTCGGCAGAGGCTGGTGTATTGCTCTATTGGTGAACAGACTAAGATGGATGAGGTATAAAGGCCTGGTGCCCTACATCCAAAAAATGGCGTTGGGATCACAGTGTTCAGATTCCATTGTCCATGGGATTGCCATGAGATGGGGCCTAGTCAATGGCAGTTGACAACAGCATATGATGAGTCATTTCCTTCTTAGGAGTTTCAAGATTTTCTGGTTTTGCCTTTCAAAGGTGTGCTCATGACATATTTAGGTATGGATCTCTTTGATCCCAGTTAATGTTCAGTGGACTTATTCGATGTTCCGATTAATTCAATGTTTTTCGTCAAATTTAGGGAGTTTTCAGTCATTTGTTCTTCAAATACACTTTCTGTACTCTCCCACCTCTAGTCCCCTTTTCTCCCCCTCCAGGATTCCCACTGTGTCCGATGGCGTTCCAGAGGTCTTACAGTCTCTGTGTAGTTTAGTTCACTATGTTGTTCTTTTTTCCTCATAGTGAATAATCTCAGTGGACCCATGTGCATTTTCATAGATTCTGCCCTGTGTGAGATTAAATCTGCGAGATTAACTCTGATTTTTTTTTAAGTTATTGCACTTTTCAACTCTAAAAATCTTTTACTGTCTAGGGAATTTACTTGTATTCTCTTCATTGATATTCTGGATTTGTTAAGGTAGCATTCTTGACAAAAAAGATATTCTTGTACTTTGCTTTCATTCATTAGGTTTGGTTTACTTAGTGCTTTGAAGACGCCTCTGATCTGTGATCTACAACCTGGCTTTAGTAAGCCTAAGAGCTGAGCTTCCTCGGAGCTTTCTAGTTGGCTGCTTTTTTTCTCGGCCATACTTTTTTTTGTCCTTAGCATGTGTCATAATTTTTTGGTGAAAATTTGACATTTTAATTATGGGATATGGCAGTTTTGAAAACCGGAGCCTGTCTCTGCAGTTGATTTAGGGCCTTTTAGGACTCAGCATATAAAATCTGTATTCTTTGTTGTATCTAACCACTAAAGTCTCTGCTCTGTTAGTTTAGCCGTTAGCTATTAATTCGAGGGTTTGTTTTTTTTACTCCTGGAGCCAATAAATCTTTTATTTACTTTGCATATTGGGGATGCTTCCAATGCTCAGAGAATTTGCAACTCTGCCTAAGTATTCCTTTCCTGCTTATGTAGTCTGAAGCTCAGCAGAGCTGAGACATTCAGATATTCGTAGGTTTCTCCTGGGATTCCCACAGCCCTGGTGATGCTCATGGCTCTACATTGACTTGGGAGCCTCTAGTTTCCTAGAAAGGTGCCCTAGTGGCACAGGGAGTGACACATTGGGCTGCTAATCACTAGGGCAGTAGTTCAAAAGCGCCCGCTGTTCTGAGGGAGACAGATGAGGCTTCCTATAAAGATTTAGAGTCGTGGACTTCTACGGGATTGCTGTGAGATGGGATAGACCTGATAATAGTGCTTTTTGGTTTTGTTTTTACTTTTTGCGGGGGGTTTGATTCCCAGGAGAGCACTGTTGGCACTGTGGGTACACGTTGGGCTAATTCCTAACTAGAAAGTTGGCAGTTCAAACCTACCCTCTGCTTTCTGGGAGAAAGATAAGGCCATCTACTCCTGTAAAGAATTACAATCTTGGAAACCCTAAGGAGAAGTTCGCCTCTGCCCTGTGGAGATGCTCCGAGTCAGAATTGACTGAATATCAGTGGGCTGGGCTTGCTTTTTAGGTTCTTAGAGAAAAATGTCAGTGTTTTTAAAAGCCTTTTATGGACATCTCATCACGTGGATTTTCTTTTTATGTTTTTGTAGTCAGCTTCTCCCCCCACTTCCACCCCAAACTGTTAATGTTATCTCAGGTAACTAACTATCATTTCAAACAAATATTTCTGATCATTTTTGAAAAGTGCCCCCAAGATAAAAATGTTTACATCAAGCAAACTCTGAGTCTGATCAAATAAAGGCAACCTCTCCGAGTGAGGTTTTCCAGGAAGCTGTCAGACAGGTCAAATAATGACAATTATCCCCGAAACAGGGCTCTGGAGGAGCTTCAATCACATCTTGCCCCCTCTGGTGGTTGTTTAAGTGGCTGCTTCTCACTATGATTGCAGGGCTGTTGGTTTGACACGTCACTGTGGAAGTCGAAAGAATGCCACATATTCAAATGCCACCAAGCTTGCTGTTCCTGCTGAGATCTAGCCTTTCTTTTTCTTGAATAAACACTGCTCAGATTTTTGTAAACATATGGTTAATTTCCAGAGTTCAAAACATTCTGATTTTGATCCTTTTTTTGGCCAGTACTTTAATGAGAGAAAGAAGTAGTCCATGCTCTGATATTCCTGCTTGCATCACCTTCAGGCATAATCTCATTCTTTCCCAGTTCCGACCCTATGGTAATGATACTTCAAACCAAGCTATGGGAAGAAGATGCACGCATTGCTTCTGAGATGTCTTTGTTTCTAGGTTCTTTCATTGTCCAGAGCTAGAAATCTTCTGCATGTATTCACATCTCTCCCTCCATTCTAATCTAAGACATTGCAACGCATGTTGTGACCCTTTTCGTTCTGTTTACATTTCTCTTCCCCAACAGCGAGAACCCTAGTTTCTAATACATAAGCATATTGTTACTTTTTTTTCTCAATTCTACAGTACACCGAGCATATTTTTAGAATCTTAACTCCCACTGTTTGTTATTAGGTGTCACTGAATTCACCTCTGACTCATATCGACCCCATATGCAAAGAAACAAAAGACTTGCCAGTCCTGTACCATCCCCATGATTGTTTGCAAATCAGATCATTGTAATTCATAGTGTTTTCATTGGCTACTTTTCAGAAGTAGATCACCAGAACTCTCTTTCTAGTCCGTGAGTTAGTCTGCACACTCTACTGAAATCTCATCTGCATTATAGTAACTCACGCCTCCACTGGCGGATGAATGGTACCTGTAGGTGAACTGAGGCTAGATCTCGCTTGGACAGCAAAGAGCACCACCGTTGAACCCTTACTGCTCCATCAGGCACCCTTTCCTCTGTGAACAGCAAACTTATTCAGTCTGAGCTTGAGGCCTGTTTTCCTTTTGATGCTTTTAATCTAAGACTATACAAAGTCCTGTACTCAAAGTTATTTGTTTTTTTCTTTCTAGTCCTCATTCAGCATGGCTCTGTTGTTAGTTTGAGTTCAAATAGTTTCTCTTTACAGTCTATTTTAACTTTCCCCTATTCATGCTGACCTAATTCTTATTTTTAAATGTATATTTAAATGTAAGACATTAGTTTGGTTGCAAAAGTAAAAATATTAAAAAGGCATATTCTGATAAAATTGAAAATTTACATAAATATAGTAATTTCATAGGGAAATGCAAATTACAAAAGATATACCACTAGGTTCAACAGGTAAACTTCCATGAAAGAAGTACAGAAAGTTAGTAAGGAACTACCTCATTCAAAAAGCATGAGATCGTGGCAGTGATTACCCACAATGTATTTGAGCCATCAATTTAGGTAGTTTGTGAATTAAATGTCAATAAAACAGTTTAAAATAAAATAAAATAAAATAATTTAAAAAGCATCAGCCCCAGATGGTTTCACAGGAGAATTTTACCAAATATTTAAAGATCAGCTATTCTCGATGTTGCATAAATTGTTCTGGGGCATAGACTATAGAAAAAATATCCACAATATTTTTTTTGTGGGCATCACTGCCTCTGGTGGTCGTGGGTGCTACCCAGTGCTGCTCCTGAGAGCCACCGCTGGATTTGAACCGCCAAGCCCACGGGCCACAGTTCCGCACTCAACCACTTACACCACCAGGGCTCAGCCCCACGATATTTTTATAATACAAGTATAACATTGTTGGCATAAAAGAAATATAGGTTGGTAGAATTGTTCAATTTTTTCACTACTAACTTTAGTGGTTGCTGCATACATTTGAATAATACTTGTACTAACTTGTCTTCTTTGTAAGTGCATGAATAATTACAGACAGCATTCTTTTTGTTGACAAAAGTGATGCCAGTACTCTTAAATTTATCTTTCCTGCCAAAGTAAGACATATGATTATCAGACTCAAATTGGCCTATATCAGTCCATTTCAGTTCAGTAATGTGTAGAACATAACTTTTATGCATTCCATTTCATTTTTTCAATGATTTTATTGGGGACTCTTACAGCTCTTATAACAGTCAATACATCATTTGTATCAAGTATATTTGTACACATGTTGCCATATTCATTTCCAAATATTTTCTACTTAAATCCTTGGTTTAAGCTCCTCTTTCCCCCTCCTATTTTTTATAAATCTTTTTATTGAGGGCTCATACAATTCCCATCACGATCCATACATACATCAATTGTATGCAGGCCACATATGCACACTCATTGCCATTCCATTTCGTTTTTCTGAGATTCATACTTCATACATTTCTCATTCTAATTATTAATGTAACCTTTTTTTTTTCCATTTTGAGTTGTGTCCCGTCAGAAAATGAAAGTTCCAAAAGCTTTACTCCATCCATGTTAATAAAATGTACTCTACTTTAAAGAAAGAAATGTAGGGCATTTTTGCTTGCAAATATCACTACAAAAATCCTCCAGAAAATACTGGCAAGTAGCATTCAGAATCATGGTAAGAAAATAATAAGGCTTAAAAATTAACTTTATTTGAGGAATGCAATGATAATTTATATGGAAAATGCATTCGTATATTTACTATTAATGAATCTAAGGAAAAGACATATGACTATATTAATATATATTTTAAAATCCTTTAACAAAATTCAACCTCCATTCTGATAAAAACGTTAAAAAACAGAAGTCATTCACATGCTCATTCACATGCTAAAAATGGTAAATACGTCAATGTGCACATTAGCATCTTAGCTTAGTGGGAAAGCACTGGAAGCATGTCTACTGAGAGAAGGAGTAAGGCAAAGATCCCACTCGCTCTCCTCCTTTTCCAAACGGTGCTGGAGGCACTGAGCCCCTGCAGTGAGACTGCGGGCAACAGCGACAGCTGTAGAACTGGCTAGAGCTGAAGTGAAACAACCTCGGTGCCTCGGTGATGTGCTAGCGTACTTGGAGAGCCCTAGAGACGCCGTAACACAGCGAATTCAAGCACTCTGTTAAGTAGCAAAGCAGAATAGAACGTCAGCATACAGAAATGGAAGTTTTCTTTTTTTTTAGGGGGGGGTAGTTCTCATGTATAGAAATAACCAAATAGAAATGGAACAGAAAATCTGTTTACAACGGCAACAACAGCAACAAAAGATAAACTATTTAAAGATGACAAAGCATATTCAAACTTCTGTGACAGAAAGGTTAAAAACACTTCTGGGAGGCACAAAAAAAAAAGACGTGAGCAAACAAAAAGCCATTCATTGTTCTTGAGTAGGAAGAATTAATATCATAAAAATGTCGATTTATTTATGTATTGATCTGTATGATGTATTGGTGTATACATCTAATGTGATCCCTAAAAATATACCCATAAGTTTCCAACAGAGAATCTAAATACTGCTAAACAGGTGCAAGGGTCACATCTGACCTCCTCAAAGGACAAGCGGATTTGTCTTGGAAGAAATATAGGTCAGAGTACTCCATGGAGGTCGGGTTGGCAAAGCTTCACCTTACATACTTTAGACATGTTGTCAGGGGAGACCGTTCCCTGGAGGACAGCATCATGCTTGGTAAAGTAGAGGGACAGTAAAAAAGAGGAAGGCGTTTAACAAGATGGATTGACAGTGGCTCAGTCATAGGAACAATTGTGCCGATGGCGGAAGGACAGGGCAATGCTCTGTTCTTGTGCATAGGGCTCACTGTGGGTTAGAATTCACTCAATGGTACCGAACCACAACAAAATTAGGGAAGTTAATGGGTTGCCACAAGGCAGGATCAACATACAGTAAGGACACAGTTAGTCATTGGTCCACAAAAACATCTCTCCTCAGCCAAGCTTCTCTGTAGTCCTCAGCCTCAGCCACAGGGTGTCTTGGCCTCTACCTCTGTGAGCCAGGAAGCCCGCCTATTATTCAGCCTCTCAGTCCTATAATCTCGGCATTGCTATTCTGTTCCGTCTCATGATCTCATGCCTCAGCCTGGTCTTGGCCTAGCTCCTTTGCTCTGTCCCCTGGTCGCTGTGCCACAGCCTCTGGTACCTCTGGACTCTGCCTCCACCACTTCAGAGAGCTCAAACATGTTCCACTGGTGGCTCTTCATCCTGGATGCCCCTTGGACCTCATTCTCTGCTTCTGGGATATAGCGCTTTTCTTTGGAGGCATGCTCTTTGTCTCTCAGCATGAAACCAATGAAACCAATGAAACAAAGGGCAGTGACTTAGTTCACACACATCCCACCTTAATCCTGTCTGTTAGCATAATGGAGAACCCCCTTCCAAAGGGCATTATAACCACAGGCATAGAGGTTAGAATTTGCAATACATCACGAAGGGCCACAATAGCTGACAGCATCTTAATGCACTGATATGAAAGGCCATATAGGAAAGTAAATATATGAGAAGAATGAGGACAGACCCCCAAAAGAAGAGCTATCAGGGAAGAAGACTAGCCGTACCAGATTTGAAGAAACATTTGGAAGCTTTTGAAACTTAAACTGTTTAATGTGACTAGACAGCTGACAAAAGGTAGGAAACAAAGAATCTAGCTACAAACCATGTACACATGGGAATTTGATATATGATAAAAGTCACAACTCAAGTTACTAGGGCAAAGAGGAACTCGGTAGACTTTTTGTTGGTTTGTTTGTTTTTTACATTTAAATTCTTCATCCATCTGAAATTCCTCTTCATATACTCAGTGAGGTAGAAAGGACCCACTTTCACTCCCCTGCCACATTGATTTCGTATGCCATCCCTGCCATATACTAAAATTTCATGTATGGGTATATTTGGATCAGAGCCTGGACTCCAGTCTGTGCCCATACCACTATCTTAATTCCTATATGGCCTCAGGTTGTGTCTCTTGGCTGTTTTCTTCATTGTTTAATGTGTACAGACCTTTTCGGGGGCAGAGGAGCAGGACTTCAGAGGCTAGGAAGAAGGAAGTTAATAGTGGGGTTGCCAGAAACAGGAGAGTCCCTGCCAGCTTGCCACCCCTATTTCTTCCTTTGGCCCCACCCCACTGTGTAGCATAGAGACAACAGCTAAGCCTAGATTTGTGTGAGCAGTCTCTGCCCTGCCCTGTATTTTGAAGCAGTGGTGGGCAGAGGCTGTCACGTCTCGGGAGGAGGCCTCCAGCCCCTAGCTAAGCTCTTGTGGATTGCAGATCCGCAGGTGTGCTCCGAGGGCTGCTTCATTCCGTTGGATGCACATAGTCACCAACACAGGGCACTGTTGTCCGTGGGATGACCCTGTGAAATAGTTGGGCTCCTCTCCAGGAGCATTATTAGGGAGTACAAATTGTACCGGGTAACACTGCCCAGGGGTGGAGTGACACCAAAATAACTATCTATAAAGATGTTTGTGTAGTTTTTCAGCAGAGTTATATTTTAAAAATAAATCATTTTACTGGGGGCTCTTATACCAAACCACACATCAATTGCATCAAGAACATTTGTACATTTGCCATCATCACATCCAAAACATTTTCTTTCTATTTGAGCCCTTGGTATCAGCTCCTCTGTTTTTCCCCCTCCACCCCCTACTCTCCCACCCTCGTAAGCCCTTGATAATTTATAAATTATGTTTATTTTCCTATTTTACACTGTCTGCTGTCTCCTTTCACCCACATTTCTGTTGTTCGTGTCCCCCCATCCAAGGGGGTCGGGCAGGGTGGGGGTTGTACATCGATCATTGCAATGAGTTCCATGTTTCTCCCCCTTCTCCCCCTACCTCCATGGTATCGCTGCTCTCACTATTGATGCTGAGGGGTTTCTCTGTCCTGGATTCTGTGTGTCAAGAGCTCTGATCTATAGCAATGTACGTGCTCTGACCTAGCCAGATTGTAAGCTAGAACTGGGGTCATGATACCTGGGGGCAGGAAGCCTTAAAGAAAGAAAACAGCGGTTCTCAACCTGTGAGTTGTGGTTCCCCTTTGGTCACAGAGGTCACCCGATTCATAACAGTAGCAAAGTTGCAGTTATGAAGGAGCAACAAAATAATTTTATGGCTGGTGGGTCACTACAACGTGAGGAACTGTATTAAAGGTTAGGAAAGTTGGGAACCACTGCAATAGTTAGTTGTAAGGCTAAAATTCTATGCTAGTTTCTTGTTTGAATCTCTAATACATTCTGGTCAGAACTAGCATTATTATTCAATTTCAATGATGCTTCACATGGTGCAGTTGTATCTGCATACCTATAAGAGCACACTGTTGGCTGAGCCCCGGTGGCAGAGGGGTTGAGTGTGGGACTTCAGCCCACTGGCTTGACGGTTCAAATCCAGCAGCAGCAAGGCTGGGTAGCTCCCACGACCACCAGAGGGCAGTGATGTCCAAAGAAAAGAGCACACTGTTGTTTTAGTTGCTGCCAGCATTTTTTGTTTGTTTGCTTCTTTTTTTGTGGGGGGGCATCACTGTCCTGGTGGGAGTAGGAAGCCCAGCCTTGCTCCTAGAGAGCTGCTGCTGGATTTGAACTGCCAACCCTGTGGGCCGCTGTCCCGCACATAACCACTATGACACCGGGGCTCAGCCCGCCAGTATTTTTTTTTTTTGGCATCACTGCTCCGGTGGTGGAAGTAGGAGGCCCAGCCCCACTGCTGGAATTGAACCTCCGTCCCAGTGGGCCGCAGTCCCGCGCACAACCACTACGCCACCGGGGCTCAGCCCCCGCCAGTATTTTTATAATCACCGATTTTTGTTCAATTTTCTGGTGTTTTTGCAACAATGCTGTAGTAATTAGCATTTGTGAGCCAATACCATTAACTCTTTTGAAAATGATGTAGTAATTAATGGAAAAGAAGAAAAAAATTAAAGGGCTTCTGCCAGTTACTAATAAATAATAACTATTGCAATCTAATGTAATAAGATTTTACAAAACAATTGTGTTGTTAGTATTCATAAAATCTGAAAAATATTACATTCAAATACTGTACAACTAGAGTTGGCCCATATTCTTATATCGTTACAAGTGATGATTAGCACACTAAGGACTAAGGACTGAGGCCAGTCACTGGTCGCACGTTCTTTAACTTGGCCTTGTACCTTAAGTGTTGGGGTTGGGGGGTTGCTGTGGCACTAGGAAATTCCCCTCCTTTGACATGCTCACCAGATGGAATATGACGCCAAGGTCTTGCTGGATCTAGTCCTGTCTTTGAGCCCAGGATCAGTGGTTCCCATGGAGGGAATCAGAGAGGTGGCGCTTTGGGGTAAGAATCAAAAGATCTGGAAATGTAGAGATTGTTTGAGAAGTAAGACAGGAGTGGGAAGGAATTGAAGGAAGGTGTGGGAAAACGATGTCAATTGGCTGAAAGGTCTCTATTTGGTGATGGGGGAGGGGCAATTTATTATATAAGTTTAGAAAAAGAACTTATCATTAATGTACAGTTTATTGCACTTTCACACAGTGAACATGCCCTTATTACCTACATCCATTTCCAGAAACAGAACCCCAGGCCAGTTAGAAGCTTGAGAGGCTTGAGTGGGGCGATTAGAGGAGCGCGAACAGCTTAGGGAGTTTTATACCTTCAAGGAAAGTGGAGTCCTCAGGTCACTGAGTCAGGATAGGACTCAGGTCACTGGGCCCAATGCTAGAGGCAAGGCCTGAGAGCCAGAGTGCAACCTTGAATCTATCCCGCCCAAATGTCCAGGATATCTCAAGAACAGATTTGGTGCATTAAGCACTAGTGGCAGAAGACTTGATGAGCTGTGGATGACACTGAGAACATCAGACATAGAAAAGCAAAGGTCACTAAAAAGATAGGAGAAAAAGAAAAGAAACTTGTTTTTAATCATAGAAGAGCTAAGGCAAATGGAAGAAATGATTAAATAAAAGAGCTGAATAGAAATGTCAAAGGGTGGCTGGAGAAGACAGAGTAAAGTGTTAAAATAAAATGTTCAAAGACTTCGAGTTAGAAAACTAAAAATAAAGAACACACGCCGCATATCTTAAACTGAAAGAATTCAAGGGAAAAATCACGCTTCAAGTTGCAATATTGAAAGATATTGGATGATACAAGAAGCATCAAAAGATGGAAAGAACATACAGTGACTGTACCAAGAAGAGCGAGTTGACATTCTACCTTTTTGAGAGATGCATATGAACAAGAACCAGTGATACTGCAGGAAGACGCCCACGCTGCATTGTAAGCATTAGCCCCAAACCAGGCTCCAGGAATAGGATGGAATGCCAAGCAACACGTTTCCACAAGCTGATGAAACACTGGCCCATCTATACCAATTAATTTGGAAGACAGTTACTTTGCCAACCGATTGGAAGAGATTTGTATTTATACTCATCCCATAGAAAGGTGACCCATTGGAATACACAAATTGTAGAACCGTGTCATTGGTATCCCATTCAAATAAAATGTTGCTGAAGATAGTCCATCGTTTATAGAAGTCCATTGACAGAGAGCTGTCAGAGGTTCAGACCAGATTCAGCAGCTGCATCTCCGCTGAAAGCAGAGAATAATAAGAAAAAAATGTTTCTTTGCAAAGATATTCAACTATGTGGATCATAACCAACTATGGATAGTCTTGGAAGAATGGAAATTCTAGAACACGTCACTGTATTTGCACGCAACTTGAAAATGGATCCGGAGGCAATTGTGTGGACAGAACAAGGGAATGCTGATTGCATGACTTAAAATCAGGAAAAGTGTGCACCGGGGTGGTATCCTTTCACTATACTAACTCTGTCTGTATGCTGAGCAAATCATCAGAGAAGCTGGATTCTATGAAGAAGAATGTGTCATTAGGATTTAAGGAAGGCTTATTAACAACCTGTGATATGCAGCTGACACACCTTGCCTATTGAAAGTGAGGAGGACTTGAAGCACATTGTTGTGGATCTGGATGAGTGAAATTTGTTCTTGATCTGGATGAGTAGATTTTATTTTGATCACTCAGATAAGCACTAGGTGATCAAAATTCACTCATCCAGATCCAGGACACATCATGGGCCCTAGGTGAACCTCTCAGGAGTGCAGAAGGTTCTGGTACAGGTTAGGAGAGAATGCAGGGGCCACTCTGGATGACCCAGAATGCCCTGGGGGAAACCCTGGGGTTCTTATTGGTAGAAATAATAGGCTGTCTAATAGGAGGGAGTTTGGGGTCCTTTTCTTCACCAAAGAAAACATCTATCTTTTTTTTAACCAAGCAAATATAGGTAAGCAAGCCACCTGAGTATTCCATTAAATGTTTGTCCCCATCTGCAATTCTGGTTTCCCTAGGTCCAGGGGCCTCACAGGAGTCCAAGACCTTTTGAAGTTCAGGGAGCAAGAACCAAGGCAGGCAGAGGGCCCCCACACCTGGGCCCAGATATGGGAGTAGAAAGGTTTGGGGGAGTGTTTGGAGGGTTTGTCATTCCAGGTTTATGGGGAAAGATGGACCAGAACGGTGTTGCCATTTTAGTGAAGGGACAACAGTGTAGGGGGAGGTGTGGGGTGGATGGGCTCTGGGCTGGCCTATATAGTTGACCCTGATTGTGCACTTTGATGGTGTATATGTTTCCTTCAAAGTTGGTCAGAGAAGCGGTAGGAGAGCAGGGAGAAGGCAAAGCTTGGGAATTTTGAGATCCTACCCTGTTTCTTTTTCTCTTCCCCAGATACTCCCTCCCAGGGAGTATCCAACAAATCATCCAGATGGGGAGTCACGGTGATCCCTTTTTCCAGTCGTTGGCTGCACTATGTAGAGAGCTTTGGGTCCCCTGGCAACTTCCTGGTCTGCTCAGATCAGGCTCAGTAGTGTAAAACCCAAGGGTGGGAACAGGAGCCTGCAGAGATTCGGTGGGTGGGGGGACTCCTCACTTGACAACCTCAAGAAAAGACCTGAGGCAAGGAGAGTGGTTTGTCAACTGCTTCTGACGACTGGGGAGTTTTGTGAAAGAAGGAAGTTGACAATGAGCTACTGATTTAGCATCAGTAAGAAGAATTTAAACGTAGAGAACACTGCAAATAGGAGGGTCCCTTGAAAGAGTGGATGGCTTTTGGCTAATAATCCAAAGCTTCAAGCCTTCCCAGCACTGCAACAGAAGACAGACAGGACTATTTGCTCCCCATAGAGCCCAGCGGGTCCACTCCGCAGCACATGGGCCAGCCAGGAGTCAGAACCAACTGTGTGGCCCTGATTCTGGTGTATCAGGAAAAGCTGTTGGGAAGTAATGACTAGAGAGATGAGAGAACCACTAAGTTTTCGTTAACAGTGCAGGTTTTTACCAGCATCGATGTCGCATATCACCAATGCTGATGCCAATGTTGAGAGTTAGTACCAATAGGTCCAATTCTGTGTAAAAAATGAATGCATTCTTTAGAACTTTCTGCATTTCTGCATCTCTCACCCCCTCCATATTGGTCCCAGAATGCTCCCCCAGCTCATCGACGATAGATTTTGTACATAGACACTGCACAAGGACACCGCCTGCTGGGTGGTAGCTTTATTTCATTGTCTGACTGAGAGATGGGAGTGGGAAATTGGATGACCATTGGGCAGGCTCAGGCTTCGGCTGGGGTGTGAGGTTCATGACATCTGGGACTTCAGGGACTGCCAGGTGCATAGCCCTGGTTGTTGTGGCAGGCAGGCAAGGTGGCGGCTCTGGAAGCCCTTCTCTGAGCCCAAGAGGAGTTGGTCCGTCCACAGGCAGTGATCGTCACTCTGCAGCTTACAGGGGATGGATGAACAGGGAAACACCTGGCGAAGGAAGGGGATCTCTGAGAGAGGACTTCCCTCAGCCTGATTCCTGCCCCCCCCCCCCTGTGAAACAGAACTTTCAACTCCTTAGCTTTCGGTGTCAATTTTCTGGGGAAACTTGGTGTTGCCCCACCTAGCTACACTCCAGAACAGCCCCTCTCATCGAAGGGACAGTTACTGGGCTCTGTAGGGGGACCGTAAAGCAGTGAAAGGACTCATTTCTCAAGAATGATGGTTGGGAACCAGTTGGTAGGGGTCAGTCAGTCAGGCGTCCTGGAGAAGCAATGGGCAGTAGGAGGGGCAAATTGGCGGGTGGAATGTTTAAGCATAGGCGTAACCAATGAGGCCTCGGGACAGGTATTGGCATGGAGCACAATAGGGGCTGTCAGGAAATAGAGTTACAGACCAACTTTCGGGTGTGCTGGGAAAGTCAGTGGGCTTAGGGACCAGCACTTTGGGTTCTTGGAGAACATTTTAGAGAACTGAGAAACAATCCTAAGGGGTTGAGAATGCAAAGAGGGGCTAGAAAATAGTTGCAAGGGTGATTGAGATGGACAAAAAATGGTCAAAAGGCCCAAGGAGGGAGAAGTGAATACCAAGGGGACAATCGCAATTTCCAAGGAGATGGTGTCAGGTTTGGGAGCAGTAGGAAGAGAGGTCAGGGACAGCCCAACAGAGCTTCCATAGGGACTACTAGCCAGAAGGAGCGGGAAAAGCCCAGGGCACCATTGTCCATGAGAAGCGTAGGGCCCAACCACTTACTGTGCATTTGTCACAGCCACCAGCATAGACCTTGGTGAATCCTCGTCGCTGAGCAGAACTCAGACTGTTCCAGGGAACAATAAAGCTGCACATGGTGATATGCAGGTGCCCGTTTCGAAGTTTTCCTATGAAGACAGGGGGAAGTCAACAGGCAGGTTGTGATTGGCGGGGCCAGGGGCAGGGTGCCGCACAATTGACAGCCCTGGAACAAAGACCCCACTGGGGAAAGCTCTTGTCCCTAGGCTGAAATTCAAGCAGCACCCAGCCCATTTCAACTAGGACCATTCCTGTGGGATCCCTGAATGCCCCGTAGTTACCAGGTCATTTGGGAGCCAAGTTGATGTTACCGGGTGTAGGGTGGGGTCTCACCAGTGATGAGAAACTCCTCGCTGCGGTTCTGGGACTCGTGGGTGTATCCGCAGACGCTCTCCATGACAGGGGTGTGAAGGAAGCGGATATCAGGGGCATTCCTCAAGATGTTGAACCCTTTGAACATCTGTTAATAGATGAGAGAAAGAATCTCTTGCTTTACTAATAAAACCCTTTCCCTCGATGTTCACATAGTATCCTGAGACCACAACCAACTTCCTTGCCCACTTGCCCGGGCAGCTTCTACTTTGATGGGGAGGAAAGTGTTCAGACCTGCTGGGGAAGGGGCAGATAGGGTACCTTGGTCATCTTGATCTCGTAACGCTGGTATAACGTGGTCTCGTTGACTTCTGGGGCCCCCATGAACTTGGCTCTGATGACTGCAGTAGGGCAAGCAAAGAAAGGAGTCAAATGGGCTGCAGGGATGAATACAAATAAAACTACCACAATACTACTTTTAAAAAGCCCACGTGCTTACGGAGGAATCACTGCATACCAGACAGCACAGTAAGCAGTTCACACAGTCTTGCATTGGCTTCACTGTGTACTGTGTGTCTACGCATTGCATGGCTCCAAGACGTTTACCTATCTTCGCTTGTAACTTACTCGCCAAACATTTTGGAACACCAACTGTGTGCCAGGAGGTCCCTAGGTGGTGCCAATGGTTTGGCTTCACCGCTGCCCAAAAGGTGGGTTGTCTGAAGTTACCCTGGGGTAGCATGGAGGACAAATACTGCCACTCCACTTCTGTTAAGATGGCAGCCAAAACCAATAAAATTATTTTTTTTAGGCATCACCGCCCTCTGGTGGTGGGAGTAGGAGGCCCAGCCTTTGCTCTTGTGAGCTGGAATTGAACCTCCATCCCAGTGGGCACACAACCACTATGCCACCGGGGCTCAGCCCAATAAAATTATTTGAAAAAAAAAAAAAGATGGCAGCCAAGGAAACGCGGCGGAGCAGTTGCCGTCATGATTTGGAGTCAGCTTGAATGCAATGACCAGCTGCATGCCAAGCACTACTCTGCTCTCTGGAGTCCTTCACTCATTCAATCTTTTTTTTGCCTCTCCCCTCAACATATACTCCATGAGTTTCCTAGTGGAACTCATAGTGTAGCCAGGGAGCGACATGCTAGAAACAAGCCAAATGCTTGTAAATAAGCATATGGAATGTAGGAAAGTATTAAGTCCGATTGAGAATTATCATTAGGCTAGAGGTGTCGAGACTCCTAGGGGCCAAGGGTTAAATTTTGAACAAGGTTGTCAGAGAAGGCCACCCTGAGGGAGTATTTCAGGGAGATATCTGTACTTGTGGACTCCAGGCAGAGGGAGGGCCAGAAGAGATCTCATTCAGTACCATTGCATCAATAACCGATTCACAGGGACCCTTCCGGGACAGGTAGGACTGCCCCTGGGAGTTTCCTAGATGGCAGCTCTTCACAGGAGTAGACAGCCTGGTTCTTGTCCCCTAGTAGAAAGTGGCTGGTGGTGCTTTAGAAGAGCATGTCTTGCAGAACACATCCTCCCCCCCTCCCCCCCCCTGAGATGGGATCAGGCCCAGTGTAATTAAGAATGCGTGAGGAGGCCAGTGTGGAGGAGTACATGTGAAATCAGGAAGAACTGCTCTCTCGAGGTATGACACCGCCCGCCCCCCCCCGCCCCCCCGTCCCCTGAACTCCTGGCCTGAGAGAGAACTCAAAGAAGTTGGGAGGGTGGGTGCAGACTCACCGAAGTCGGAACTGCAGAAGACCATCTGTGGATGAGGTGCTACACAGGTGCAGGCTCTGCCGGCAGCAATCAGGCCCAGCAGCAACAGCAGGCCAGAGACCAGGGGCGAGGAGAGGGCCATGGTGGGTTCTGGGGAGTTGGGAATGAGGGCAGAGAGTGTCAGGTGGGCCCAGCACAGCTAGCCTGCTGATGTGAGCAGGCCTCCCACCCTAGCCTATTCCTGGGCAGCCTGAAAGGAGATTTGAGAAATTAGTTTAGACTTGGGGAGTTGGTGGATTTTTAGGGGGCTGGAAATCTGGGAGGGCGGGTGTTTAAAGAGATGTGCTGTAGGGGCATCTTAGGGGACTGAGTGAGTTGCGGGGTTGGGGAGTTTGGAAAATAAAGGATGAGAGCGTAAAGATTTAGAGGGGTTGGGGGCTAAAAAGTTTGGAATGAAATTTGGGGGGTTTGAGAGAGCTGGAGATGTTTGGGGATAGGCTGAGAGATGAGGGGCTGTAAACCTTGAGTGATTTGGGAAGTTTGAGGGAGTCTAAGTTTTAAGAAGGTTGAGGAATTTGGAGGAGGTTGGGGGTGTTCAGGGTTTGGGGAAATTTGGGTCTTAAGGGGCTGGGGTGTTGGGAGCTTCTGAGGCAGAGGAGTTTGGAAGTTTAGGGGGCTGAGAATTGAGGAGGTTGGGGAATTGGGGGGGCCAGGGGAGTTTAGGGTTAAGGAAGGATGAGGTAGGGGAATTTAGGAGAGTTGTCAGGTTAGGAGAGTTTTTAATATTAGTGGGTGCACAGGTTTGGGAGCTTCAGGAGCCGAGTTTGGTGAAGCAGTTCCAGCCACCCCCCCTCCCCTTTCCAGCCCGCCAGGCATCTGGCACTGAAGCGGACAGGCCTGCTGGCTGGCGGGAACGTTCCACCCCAGCTCTAGGCTTTGCTGGGCTACCCGGGGCCCGGCCTACCTCTGGTGTCTCTCAAGGCGCTGAGTCTGTGGCGATGGCGGCAGGGCTGGAGCTGGTGGGGATAAATGTCCATTCGAGGGGCGGGGGTGGCAGTGGTACGGAAACCACAGGAGTCCAGGCTTCCTGGACGCATTACTCACCCGCCCAACATGAGCTCAGAGACCAAGGGGCGGGCCGCTGCTGCGGAAAAGGGGATGCACCCTCTGCCTCTCTCCCCCCCCTTCCACATCGGGCCCCTGCCACCCCTCCCCCATGTCCACGTCATACACCAATCCTTACTAGCAGTCTCAATGAAAGATTTATAGACAGGATTCCTCCACATTCCTTCAGAGTGGCCAAACTCCCTCTAACATTCCCCAAGTACTCCAAGCATGTGTGCGCGCGCACACACACACACACACACACACACACAAATAAATCCGTTTGCTTGTAGATCTGACTCTGGTGAGGTGCAGGGGACGTAGGGAAGAAATGAGTTCAGTAGAAGCAATACAAAAACCAGGGGCTTGGGTGGGGTGGTGGGTGGTTCTGCACTGGGATGCTAAACCCAAGGTCAGCGGTTTGAAAGCGCCCCTGGCTCCAGTGGAGAGAGAGGAGGCTTTCTCCCAGTAAACAGTCTTGGAATCCCGCAGCCGTACTGGTTGTACCCTCATCTCCAGGGTCCCTCCGACTTGGAATGGCCTTGATGGCAGTGAGGTGGATTCTTTTTAAGAATAAAAGAAACTGGGGCTGAGCCCCGGTGGCATAGTGGTTGTGCGCAGGACTGCGGCCCACTGGGACGGAGGTTCAATTCCAGCAGTGGGGCTGGGCCTCCTACTCCCACCACCGGAGAGCAGTGATGCCCCCCCCCCAAAAAAAAAGAATAAAAGAAACTAAGGCTCGTGAATGGAGGAAGAATACAAAGTGAGGAAACAGGTGCAGAGTTTAGTGACATCAAGTGACAGAACTGAAATTTAAACTCAGGTTACCTGGAGCCAGAACCTGCTCCCCCAAATGTAGCCAAATAGTCACGATTTCTATAACACCTAATGTACCAATGAGGGAGCCCTGTTAGGAGGCTAACCACAAGGTCAGCAGTTCAAATCCACTAATTGCTCCTTGGAAGAAATATGAGGCTTTCTACTCCTGCAAAGATTTCAAGGCCTGGAGACCCTTCAGCAGCTGTCTATTTCTCCCTACAGTGTCACTATACAGTCTCTGGGAGTTATAATGGACTCGATCGCTGTGAGTTATGGTTTGCTGGTGTACCATTCCGGCACTGGTGGCTCAGTAGAACATTCTCATCCTCCATGGGGCAAACCCATGTTCAACTCCTGGCCAATGCACCAGAATGCGGCCACCAGCTGTCCGGGGAGGCTTGTGTGGTGCTCTGCTACGTTTTCCAGACTAACCTAAATTAGAAAGAAAGACCTGGCAAGTGACTGAAAAGTAGCCAACAAAGCCCCTGTGAACCACAATGCTCAGAACCTCCACCCATCATGGTGGTGCGGGGTGGGCAGTGTTTTGTTCTGTGGACGTGGGGTCGTCATGAGACAGAAACGGCTGACTCCTTGGCAGTTAACAATATACTGTCGTGCCAGCCACTTAAAGTTCAGAAACCCAAGATGGGAACCGGCGGTTTCCCCATCTTACACATAAGACAATTTTTTGTGACATTCAAGGAATTAAGGTGTCCCAAGGTGGTTCAAGGAGGAGAGATGGGGCTTTCTTCTCCCATAAGCAGCCACCATCTCGGAGACCCACAGGGGCCATTCTACTCGGTCCCAGACGGTTGCCAGGAGTCAACACCAACTTGAGGGCCATGAGTTTGGTTTGGTCTGGTTTGGTTCGGTTCGGTTCGTTTGGGTTTGATCGGGGTCGGCAAACTCTTGAGACCACAGAGTCCATCCTGTCCCTCCTAACAACTTTAGAATCACTCAAGAGCTTTCAATATGTTTTTTCCACACAAATGAAATCACCGTGATCTGAAAGAGTAACCTTCAAATGTTTTCAATGTTACTTCAGAGCTGCACGTTTGCCAACCCCTGCGTTAAGTGGATCAAACCATTAACACATGTTCAGCTGCTGACCAAGAGGTTGGAGGCTGGCATTCATCCCGAGGTGCTGCTACTTGCCCAGACTCGGCCATTGACAACACTGTTTGTCTGTTTGTTGTTGGGGCATCACTACCTCTGGTTGTCATGGGTGCTACCCAGTGCCGCTCCTGAGAGCCGCTGCTGGATTTGAACCACCAAGCCTGCGGGCTGCAGTCCTGCACTCAACCACTTTCTCCACCAGGGCTCAGCCCGACAACTCTTAAGAAGCACACTTCTCTTCTGACACTCTTGGGATTGCCATGTTTCAGAATGGACTTGAAGGGCTTTATAGAGGGATTGAAGAATTTCACCAGGGCCACAAAACATGGCTGGGACTCAAACTGTGGCTCTCACCAGGATCTTAATCCAGGCAAGGCATAGTCCTGGCCAGGAGGGAATGTGCATATGGGGTAGGGAGATGTGTGTGTTGTGTGTGTGTGTGTGTGTCGGCGGGGGGGCGGGGCTATTGATTGATGGCGAAAGAGGCCAGTGAGTCAGTAGAAAACTAACCACCACCCCATCCTGCCCTGTCCATTCCCCCCCCCCCCCAGGTGGGGAGTGTGGTGAAGCAATCCCTGCCCACCAGCTTCCTGATGATGATCCCACGCTGGGTCCTTGGTTAATTCAGGGACGGTGGCCAGTGATGGTCATGGTACTTACTGTACACTGTTCACTGATGCCTGTGTGTAACATTTCTCACTCAATTCCCACGATCCATTTGTTAATTAAGGACACGCTCTCTGTTTGTATAAAAAATTCGTCTCAGAAACCCACAAGGTTAGTCCTATAGGGTCACTGTCAGTTGGTATCAACTTGACAGCAATGAGGATTTTGTTGTTTCATTTTGATTTAGTTTGATAATTAAGCTTGATTAACTCAGGAAGTTTAGACCAATAATAATAATAGCCTCTACTGCCGCCACATATGAAGAGCTTATTCTGTGTGTGTGTGTGTGTGTGTGTGTGTGTGGCAAGTACTGTTACAACATCTTTGTATGCACAGTCTCTCAATCCATCACCTGTTTACCTCCTTGTTAAGAAGCAATTATAAATTATTATTTTCATATCTTATGCCGATCACTGTCTCCCATCCTCTATGTTTTCTGTTGTTCTTCCCTCTGGAGAGGGGTGTGTGGTTATGTGTCAATCATTGCAATTGTTTGCCCCTTTCTCCCTTCTTCTCCCCCTACCCCTCCCCTTCTAGTATCCCTATCCCCATATCTGTTCCTGGATTCCATGTGTCATGAGACCCCATCTCTCATCTATACCTGTGTACATGCTCCGGTCCAGTCTGAATTGAGAAGCAGCACTGGGGTCATGATAGTTTGAGGGCATGGGGTGGGGAGCTGATACTAAGGGCTTAATAAAAAGTAAATGTCTAGAAAAGAATGAAGGCAACATATGTACAAACATGCCTGATGCAATCGATATGTGGATTGTGCCAAGAGTTGTAAGAGTTAAAAGAACTTTTCGTAAAAAAAAGAAAAGAAACAATGAATGAAGAGCACCATGGATGAGGACTGGGATGTACTGTGCCGTGTTCTTCCTGAAATAACCAATTTGTCCCTCACAACATCCCTGCATCAGGGACTGCAGATGAGGAAACTGAGACCCAAAGGAACTGGGTGACCTGCCCCGGAATGAGAGTGAAGAAATGACTTGTTAGGAGAGACAGGAAAGGAGATAAGTAAACCCCAAAGATTGCAGATAGTTACTGTGCAATGGGTGAGTGCGTGTCTGTGGTGCTGACGGGGGGGAGAGGGATTGAGTCAGGGTGCTGGGCAGGCTGAAGGCGAAGCCTGGAAAGGGAAAGTTATGCAGTAGTCTCTCACTGACCCTGCATCTGACGCCAGCGCTGTTATCCTGAAGCCTGAGTCACTGCAGGGATTTCCACAAAGGCACCGGGCATTTGACTTCTTGCACAGGCTGTGACATGGGCAGTTGCGTGGAAGGGATGGCCAGTGTGTTACCATCTGAGGAGCTTGATCATCTGCAGCCCCAGGAACCCAGCCAGGAGTGTGTAGTCCCTGACCACCCTCCGACACCCCCCCCCCACACACACACGTACGTGCTGCAGCCTGATTGTGCCCATTGTACAGATCAGGCAACAGAGGCCACGAGTAATCTTCAGGCTCTCCAAGGGACCTCAGAGCCTGTAACTTCATCTGCACCCACATGTGTACATATTACCATAGTGTTTGTGGTTTCAGGGGCAGAGGAAACACTGTTTATGAAAAGAGCAGTCTAGAAATCACAGGCGTGTGTGTGTGTGTGTGTGTGTGTGTGTGTACAGCTCCTGGATATGTTTCTGCCTCTAAAAGTGTATGTGTACCTCTAAGTGGTGCTTGTCTCTCTGTGGCGGTGTGTTTCAGAGAGCTCAGTGTGTCGTAAGTTTGTACATCTCTGTGTGTGGTCTGGGAGCCGCTTATCTGCCTCTGTTCATGGGTCCAGGTTGTGTAACTGTGAATGCCTACCTGAGCCCTGTGTGCCTGCCCTGCCTGCCTCTGCCGTGCTTTGCTGGCATGCTACCTAGAGGGCCCGCAGAATCCCCCATCCCCACACGGAGCCTCTCAGCCTGTACTACCCCCACCCCCACATAATGACGTCAGTCATTTGGGAAATGAGGAAGGTGGGGGTGCAGAAGGAGGGCGAGGCTTGAAGGTCAATCTGTCTCTGAGCCTGTGGGCTTCCTGTGCCTGTCGGGAACTGGGAACCGCTGGGAACCGCCCCAGCATCCCCTCCGGGAATGCACTCTCTCCACTCCACCAGTGTGAGAGCAAAACAGCCTTTGCGTGCATTTGTGCCGAAGGAAGGTTGGAATCATCTAACCCAGTCCCTTCCATCCCCCTCGGGCGTGGGCTACAGGGAGTTCCAGGAACTCGAGGTGTCTCCCATGCCAGAAGGCACATGTATATGATGTGTGTGTGTGTGTTAGGAATTCCTATTGTGTGTGTGCGTGCCCAGAGGTGTTGCCTGGGAGGGGTTGCCAGGGAGTACCCTTGAGGTCTCTGGGTGTTTCTGGTTGTGTGCACGCCTGTGTTGTGTTTTATGTGTGCGGCTAGAGATTTGTAGGTGTCCTGGAGTGTGGTGTGGCTTTCTGTGTTAGGAGTCTCAGTGGCTAGAAGAGTACCTAGAAGTGTGTGTGTACATGTGTATGTGTTATAGGTCCTTCTGTTGGTTAAACATGGACCTAGGAATGCAGCACAGGCCTATGAACGCTGAATCTGTGTCCAGGTGTTATGTCCCTGTCAGAGTGGAATGTGCTCCCTCTGATGGCCATCTTTGTGCTGCTCCAGTCCCTCTGTGTTGGGTGAAGAGAGGAGTGCTGTATGCTGCCTATGCTCCCGAGTGTTGGTTGTGTGTCTAGGAATGTTGAGGAAGTGCTGCTGGGAAATGAGACTGGACTGGAATGGTCTTTCTTCCCAGCTGTGAGCACGTGACTGGGTGGGTGACTGGGTTGTACCCCCAAGGCTCTGTGTGGCCCTGCAGAGCTGGGTGGACTTTGGAGCTTGTGCTAGCTGGGGCGGGCTCATGGCTGTCTTTTGTATCACCATGCTCACTGGCATCCCGGGACTGGGTTGTCTCAGAATTTGAGTGTTGGTGTGGATCTCTGGTTATGTGCATGTGTGTGTGTGTGTGTGTGTGTGTGTGTGTGTGTGTTTGTGTGCGCACATGTGCGCATGTGGATAAGGCTGCCACACAAGGCCTGGTATGGGGTCCAATTGCTACATACTCATCACCACACACTCACCTCTGTATTGTCCACTCACTGTAAAAACAGATGTTCCTGTTTCGGGGAAAGGTCCCCCCTCCCCTTTTCCCTTGCCACTGCCTGGGAGAGGCTCGACAGGAAGTCTGGGGCTCTGGGGTAATGGAGAGGGCAACAGCCAGGCAGGGTTCTAGGTTGGATTTTCGGCTCTGGACTGCCGTGTCTGTTTCTGGGAAGTGGCCCATCGTGTGGCTCCCACCGGATGTGTTCTCTTCAGCGCCCACCGCACTCCCGCCTCTGGCACTCAGCCCTCCGGCCTTGACCTTGCCATTTTTCTTTCCATCCCACCAGCTCAGCAGCACGACATACCCTGTGGTTGTTAAGATGGGGCATGCACACTCCGGGATGGGCAAGGTGAGTGTTGCATGTGTGTGTACCCAGTACGTGCCATCTGGCATTGTATCTATGCAGATGTGTATGTATGTATGTATGTATGTATGTATGTATGTATTCAAGCCACATCCATCATCCTGCGTGCTTTGCTTGTGCTCCTTGATCGATTTTCATTCTTGCCTTTTTCCTTCAGCTCATTTCTCTATTTTGCATTCAGCCAATATTGTATGTCTTCTGACGTGGACCCAGTGTTGGGTGTGGGTATGCATGCCTCTGTGTCACACACAGAGTAATCTTTTATGTTCAAGGATCTTGGAGTCCTTGTATGATTTCCATCTTATTTTGTCTCTACATATACAGATAAAAGACTTGTTTATGGTACTTGTTGGTACTCGCATATGCTTGTATAGTGTGTGTACAATTGACTTTGTGCCTGAGTACCCATTATGTATATTCTATGTATGCCCAATTGCTTACCAGCTTTATTGAAATATAATTCACAAACCATACAGTGCCTATGATTTTAGTCTTTTCAGAATCATATGCACCCAACTTTGTGCACATGGGGACTGATGTGTGTGTATGAACGCCTTGGGGTGTGTGTCTGTTGGTATATGTCCACCTAATTTTTGTGTATACACTTCATCCGTGTTTTCTATGTGTACATGGCCCTACTCCCTGAGGAACCCCCACGACTGCCCCTCCTGACCAGGCCCTGACTCCCACAGGTCAAGGTAGACAACCAGCATGACTTCCAAGACATCGCAAGTGTTGTGGCACTGACCAAGACGTATGCCACAGCTGAGCCCTTTATTGATGCCAAATATGATGTGCGTGTCCAGAAGATTGGGCAGAACTACAAGGCTTACATGTGAGTGGAGCAATCCCAGTCTGGGAAGAGACCGCCTGCCCTGTCCTCCCAGATGCTGAACCTCTCTCGCTTCCTTCTTGCAGGAGGACGTCCGTGTCTGGGAACTGGAAGACCAACACGGGTTCCGCAATGCTCGAGCAGATCGCCATGTCTGAGCGGTGAGAAACTCCACCTCAGGGCAGCAGAGTAAGGGAGGGTCGGGGCGCAAACACGCAGGTAAGGCACCAACGGGCTTCCTTTCCCCATATCTTGGCAGGTACAAGCTCTGGGTGGACACGTGCTCAGAGATCTTTGGGGGGCTAGACATCTGCGCAGTGGAAGCTCTGCATGGCAAGGATGGAAGGGACCACATCATTGAGGTGAGCACATGGAGGGGAGCGGCTGGGAGCATGGAGACAGCCATGCTCTCCATTGTGACATGATCACTGCGTCAAACGGAGTCCAACTCAGAGCGACCCTACAAGGCAGATAGACCTGCGCCCTGGGGTTTCCAGGGCTATGTCTTCGCCACCTCATCTTTCTCCTGGAGACTGGCTGCTGGGTTCAAACCACCCAACCTGTACCCAAGTGCCTGTAACCAAATGCACCAGCAGAATCCCTCAGACGGTTCTGGCAAATGGCAAGGTTCTTAGTAGACTACAGGAGTGCCTTTTGAATTGGGACACCCCTGGCAAGTGGCACAACTGGTCAGGTTGGAGCTGCTCTGTGACCTTGGATGTCCTTGGTGAAAAAAAAAAACATTTGTGAAACTATAAAGTACGCTGAGTACCATTAGCGCCTTCGTGGATGGCAAAGCACTCGGTGAAGTGTAAATGTGCGCTGTGAATTGGGAGGTCTTCAGCAAACAGCAAAGCCTTCAATGAACCAAAAAATGAGGAAGCGAGTTTGGAAAGAAAGACGAGGCTGTCTGCTCCTGGGAAAGCAGACTTGGGACCCCGGGGCGCGGATCTGCTCTGCTTACACATCAGGATCTGCTTGGCGGACAACAAAGCATTTTGTAATATATGTGTATATACACATACATACATACATATGAAGCTCTTTAAATGAGGGAGTCTTCTTAATGAGGCAAAATGCTCTCAAAATTTTAAAGATCTTCATAAGCAGGAGTGCCCTTTGTAAATGGAAGTAATCTGTGAACCGTAAACTACCTTGAAAATCAGGAAGGTCACTTTATACACGGTAGCCTGTAAGCAGTGACAGCCCCAGTGACAGCCCTTTTTCAACACATCATCGATCACATTGTCCTCTGTAAGGAGCAAGGTGCTCCGTACGCTGAGCTCCTCAATAAAGAGCCAAAGGCAATGCACGGCCATGGAGTCGATGCAATTGGGCGCGGAGCAGCCTCCAGAGCAGCCTCCCAGGGCCTCCCCAGGGGCCTCTCTGCAGAAGGAGACCACCACATCTTCCTCTTCCGGAATTGCTGATGGGTTCGAACTGCTGAACTTCCCGGCAAGCAGCCGGGCACTTCCTGAATCACTACGTCACCGGGACTTCTTTTGTAAAGGACAGAATGCATAGCACATTCGTAAAGCTGGGCATGGCCAACTTTTCCCGTAAAAGGCCAGATAGTACATGTTTGAGGCTCTCTGGAGGCCACAGTGTTGCAATTGTAATGGCTTAACCCTGCAGAAGCAGTCACTGACAATAGGGAAACAAGTGTCATTGGGTCCCCGTAAAACTTTATGAGCACTGACATCTGAATGCCATATCCTTTTCACTCGCCATGAAATTTTTAGAATGCTTTTCAACCCATACAAAACATCAAATTCATTCTTGGCTCATGGCCCAACCAACAAAAAAGACAGCCTTCCTCACAGTGCCAAACCCAGGCCTGTGAACAGCGGGAAGCTCATTTCCTTGACAGCTGCCGTGCCGTCCACAGGCCCCTTCACATGCCCTCCTGCCTCTGTCCTCACTGGACCCTCTTTCCTCCCCAGGTGGTGGGGTCCTCTATGCCGCTCATTGGAGACCACCAGGATGAAGACAAGCAGCTCATCGTGGAGCTCGTCGTCAACAAGATGACCCAGGCCCTGCCCAGGCAGCGGGATGCCTCCCCAGGCAGAGCCTCTCACAGCCAGGTCAGGCCCCTGGTGCTGAGCGGGAGCCAGGCTGGCCTCCTGGGCTTCTGCAGGGAGGCCACCCCAGTCCTGCGGTGCCAGGGAGCTGCAGGTCACTGGGCTCGCTCCAGCTGAGCACTGCCGAAATGCACTTGGGGCGGCAGATACCAACTTAGAAAGTTGATAACTAGCTGCTCCTCTGACTTCCTGTCACAAATGGGGCAATAACCAGCCCAGAGGGAACCCATGTCACCCTGATTGGCTGATTCGCCACTGGCTGGCAACTATTTTTAACCTCTCTCCTGTTCCACTCCTCTGCCCACAGACTCCGTCCCCAGGGGCCCTGCCCTTGGGCCGACAGACCTCCCAGCAGCCCCCAGGGCCCCCAGCTCAGCAACGCCCCCCTCCACAGGGTAAGTGCCAGCTGTGTTTTCTCCTCCTTACTGTTCCAGCAGCTGTGCCCTCGCTTCTCTGCTCTCACATGTGTGCTCTGTCCCTCAGGTGGGCCTCCGCAGCCGGCCCCCGGCCCTCAGCGCCAGGGACCCCCACTGCAGCCGCGCCCGCCGCCACAGGGCCAACAGCACCTTTCCAGCCTTGGAGCCCCAGCTGGCAGCCCCCTGCCCCAGCGCCTGCCAAGTCCCACATCAGCATCCCAGCAGCCTGTGTCCCAGGGCCCACCAATGACCCAGGGTCAAGGTCGCCAGTCCCGGCCGGTGGCAGGAGGACCCGGGGCACCTCCAGCAGCCCGCCCACCTGCCTCCCCATCACCCCAGCGCCAGGCGGGACCCCCGCAGGCTACCCGCCAGGCATCCATCTCTGGTCCAGCTCCACCGAAGGCCTCCGGGGGCCCACAGGGTGGACAGCAGCGTCAGGGTCCACCCCAGAAGCCCCCAGGCCCTGCTGGTCCCACACGCCAGGCCAGCCAGGCAGGCCCAATGCCTCGCACTGGGCCCCCCACTACGCAGCAGCCACGGCCCAGTGGTCCAGGCCCTGCTGGACGTCCTACCAAGCCACAGCTGGCCCAGAAACCCAGCCAGGACGTGCCACCACCTGCCACTGCTGCTGCCGGGGGACTCCCACACCCCCAGCTCAAGTAAGGGGACCCCCCAAAGCAGCCCTCACCTTGCTGCTCGCAAAATGGGCTCCTGTCCCAATAGGGTCACCCCAGCTCCCATGGTCCTCAAAATGCAGATCCTACCCAGGGGTTCTAAGCACTCCCTCACAGCCTAAACCAAACCTCCCCAAATGACAGCTCCTCCAGCCCATCAGCCACTGCCACCAATCCCAGATCCTCTTCCCTCAACACCAGGGCTTTGGGCCCAAACTCCCAAAGGAACTCCCCCTTTCAGCACAGATCCTTTCGGAAAGGTCCTGGGGAATTCCCTTCTTCCAGCCCAGCTCAGGCTGAGCCCCACCAGTGTGTCTCCCTGCTCACCTCAGAATCTTCCCTGACTCCACCTCGTCCTGTATGCACTTAGAGGCCTCCCAACCAATCCCCAACCTTCTGGTCTCGTCCTTCCTATGCCACTTCAGCTCTTCCCAGTTGACCCCCGTACTTTACTGCCAGTGTATCTGGTGCATCCCCACATCTTCCTGTTCCACACGTCTCTCCCCAAGTCATCAATCGCATCATCCTCTCTGCTTCTTTGGGTCCATCCCAGGCTCCTGCCCCCTAGTAGTTGAGAAGTCCTCCCTGCCCTAGCCAACTGCTCCCCCTGAGATTTGCCTCCAACCAGCTGACTCTGGATCTCCTTGGTCCCAGCCTAGCCTCCTCACTCGTTCTGGAATTCTCCCAACTCACCGCCTGCATACCAAACTCATCAAGTTTAGGATTCCAAGAGAAGATCCAGCCTAGGATTCTTACTCCTTCACCTTGGTCCTAGCTGGTCTCAGATCACACCTTCTTAACCCAAGGTTCCTCCTTGTCGAGTCTTCCCAGACTCGAGCCTCCTTTGGGGTCCAGGCCCACAGGGGTGGGTGGGAAGGTCATCAGAGGGATAGGGCTGGGGCCGGGCCTGGGGTAACATTGTGTTTCTCTCCCCTTCCTTTCCCTCTTCCCCTTCCTCCCACACTTCCACCTTGTCTCTCTCTAGCAAATCCCAGTCTCTGACCAATGCCTTCAACCTTCCAGAGCCAGCCCCGCCCAGGCCCAGCCTTAGCCAGGACGAGGTGAAAGCCGAGACCATCCGCAGCCTGAGGAAGTCTTTCGCCAGCCTCTTCTCCGACTGACACCCCACCCCGAGAACCCCTAAATCCCTGGGCAACCCCTCTCTGGGCCCTGAACCCATTTCTCACTTTTGGAACCTCCAGATCCCTTGAGAACCACTCTCCTGGTTCTCCAAGTTTCCACTTCCCATTCCTTGAGATCCTTAGTCCTGGCCCTAAGTCCAATTCTCAAGTTTGGACCCCCAAGTCCTTTTAAATCCCCACTCCTGGTCACCTCAAGATCTACTTCTCAGTTTTAGAACCTCTGAGTTCCTGAAGATCTCCACTCCTGCTCCCTCCCGAGTGCAGTTGTCCTTCCTGGAAGTTCCCCGACACCAGGCAACCTACGTAGTTCTGGTCCTCCCACCACTGAGTCCCCCCTCCCTGGTCTCTCAAGCACACCTTGTTCTCCACCCCAAATTTCCAAATCCTTAGGAACCCCCTATTTTGAACCCCTTTCCATGGGTCTCCCCCTCTTGAGATCCACAACTTCAAACGCCACTACCCACACTCACAAGGATTTCCCTTCACCCTCCTTCAACACACTGGGAACTCCTCCCATTTCCAGGTCCCCTCAGATCCCCTAGGGACTCCCACCCCCCCACCCATCCCCTAATTCTTGCCTCTGACAGCTGTCTTTAAATATGCAAACCCCACCCACCCCAGAATCCTTTGCACATGGAAGGCCAGTGGTCCCCACCCTCTTACCCCCTTTGCCGTGATGTCTGTGTCTGTGACTGATGTGGCCTCCTCTTGTGCCGTGCTTGGCAGATGTGGTCCTCGTTTATTGTGGCGCCTGTGGTGATGCGTGTGCAGTGACGCTGTTTGTGTGGTCTGCACCTTCTCCCACCCTCCACTCCCTGCCTGGACTAATCCCATCCCTCTGCGGCTCTAAACCCCACAAGAAGAGTCGGGAAGCAAAATAAACAAACAAAGGCCCAGCAGAATTTTGTGCTTCTTGAAGAAAAGGGGAGTTGTTGAATAGGGGGGAGACAGAGGGAACCCCCCAAACCCACACGGGGTGCCGGGAACCCCAAAATCCAGTGGAAAGTACATCAGGCACAAAATCCAGACAAGATCTGAATCGATGCCATAAATCCCAGCCATGGGTGATGGAGGAGCTCCCAAAACTTGAAGTACCCCCAAAGCCAAGGGCAATCCCAACTATGGAGGCAGGGGTCTCCATTTTTGGGTATCCCCCAGTTCCAGGTAAAGACCTGGTAAAACATATAGGGACCCCTTCATCCCCCCAGGTGGGGGAGAGAGGATCCTGAGGCAGTATCAGGGCAGAGACAGAACATTGATGGGTGGGTGGGGTTCCTGGGCACAGAGTGCCGAGCTGGGCTCCCCAGGAGTTGGGGCAGCGCCTAAGGCACAAGGCGGGCTGCGTTGAGTAGGCAGGCAGGTAACTCATCGGCCTGGGTTCGGTGCAAAGAGGGCTCAGAGGCACTCCGCTCAATCTTGGGGAGTGATCGTTGCAGCAGTTCAATCGTGGCCAGGATCTGGAGGTAGATGGGGGGTAAGCAGGAATATCCAGACTGCCCAGGACACCCCAACACTCTCAGACCCCAGCCTCATAGAGAAACATACACATACACACACAGCACACCTTAAAGCTTTAGATACAGTTTACATTCACACTTTGGTGTCTTCCGCCATCGCAGAGTCCCCTTCCCAAGGTATCCAGCCCTCCTACCCAGCCCACCTGGGGGAAGAGAGGTCGTTCCTCCCGCTGGAACTTGAGGCAGTCAGACAGCAGGCGACGCATAGCCTTAGGGCAGTTGCTGGAGATTTTGCTGAGGTCCGGTGACAGATAGCCACGACCAACCATAAAGATAATCTGATGGGAAGGGGTACAGGAAGGGGTGAATGTCTAAGAACGTGGAGGGCTCCTTTGTGGGGAACCTGAGTATTCTAGGTATGGGGTCTCATGAGTATCTTATAGACCCAAGGATTCTAGGTCTCAGACAATTGAGAAAGTATCTTCGTTTACAAATCAGAAGGATTTATGTTGGGGAAATGGGGGCTGTTTATAGTCCATGAGGTTGCAGTCAGGTCTCTGGGGACTTGGAGGCCTGCAAAGCCCTAAATGGGGGAAACTTCACGGTTGGTGAGTGTGTGGGACCTAGAGGACTGTGCAGGTCAGTCTGTGTGACCTACAGGTTTGTGTGAGCAGGGCCCAGAGATTGGTGCTCTCTGGAATCTAGAGCAGCCTGGGTTTCTCAAGGAATATTCTGGGCTTTGACCCTGGAACATAGTGAGAGCCTGTGGCCCCAGGACCCTGAGACCTTTAGGAAACCCAGAGCCTGGGTGATGGTGGGTATGTGGAAGCACAAAGGGATGCTGTTTTGAGGAGAAATGGGATACTGAAATGTGGGGGCTTGGGCAATTTTGAGTACCCAGGCCAGATGTTTAAGGGCCTGGAGGGCTTCTGAATGTTTGGAGTCTCCAAGGATTTGAAGTGTAAGAGAGACTTCAGGGGAATATGGACTTGGAGGATCCAGGAGATTGTGGATATGGGGGAAAGGGACCCTGAATATAGGAAAGTAAGATTAACACATTACAGATGGATCCCAAGTTTATCCAGTCTTTAATGTGTTAATTTCTAGATGGGTTTTGGATCTCCACTACTTCCCCACCCCTTCACATTGATTTGGTTGCTTGATTTTTAACTTCTTGATTTTAAAATAGCCAGACTTTAATGTGTTAAAAACATCTGCAGACTGACTGAAGGATTCTGGGAGTTCTTGGAGAAATGTGATGTTCTTGGTCTGTGCGAAAGAGGAATCTACAGTGTAGAGGCCTGAGTGGGATACCTTAGTCCAAGGGATTGTGGGTAAAACGTGTGGCTCACCTGGTCACGGCTGCCAATGTGGCTGTAAGGCAGTGAGCCAGTCATGAGCTCATAGAGCACAACCCCATAGGCGTAGACGTCCGACTGGAAGCTGTAGGGGTTTGGGTCCTGCATCCGGATCACCTCAGCCGCCTTCAATGGGCCAGATCAGGCAGGGGGACCATGGAGTCAGCAAATGGCTAGCCCAGAGTCCCACATTCCACCAGCCACAGTCGGGAAAACTCTTAGACACTCACACTAGCTGAAACACGTAGTGAGGAGTACAGCCACCCAAACTTGGGACAGGCAAACAAATGCCAACTCAGCCACCCCCAACCCTCCCACCCCCGCATGCCTTCCCCCACCTTGCGCTGGCCTGACTCAACTCACCATCCAAAGAACGGAGCCAGAAGGCTGTTCCAGTGGCTGGGCTCCACTCCACCGAGTCTTCACTGTGGCCAGCCCGAAGTCACCAATCTTTACTGTGAGCCCCTCATGTAGGAAGATGTCCAAGGGGGTCAAGGGCCGTTATAGGAACTCCCAATAGCTACACCTCTCTCTGGGAGGCTCCTATCCATACCCCCCACCAGTCATGCTGACCAGGACCGAAAGTCCTCCAATGTCACCTGAGTTTGAAGTGGGGGGGGGGGAGGGACAGAGTTCCAATGAGTAGCTACCCTCTTGGCCCTGTTGTAAATCTTGACTAGAAAATCTCTCCAATGGCACCCAAGCCCACCATGCCCACGGCCCTGTCTGGGAACTCTCTATAATGACCTCCACAATAGCCACTCCCTAGCTCCTGACCAGAATCTCCGAGGATGGGATGGAATAAAACCAAGAGACTCTCCCATTAAGATCTCTACTCCATCCACAACCCCGCTATCTGAAAAGAAGCTATCTGACCCCCACCCTCCCTATTTACCACCTTTGCTACGTCCAGCAAAAGTCATCCCTCTAAGCCTCCGCCTGCCTAATACGCCCCAGCCTCAGCTGAGCACAGAGACAGGACAGGACAGGACAGGCAGATACTGTTAGACTTCAGATCTCGATGGATGATGTTCTTGGCATGGAGATAGCTGTGAGGGAGGAAGCAGGTGGTCAGCTGGATGGGGACCAGCTCCTCTCCCCCCTCTCCAGTTCCCTCATTGCCCTCCCTAGACCCCAGGGTCAGGGGGCTCACTCCATGCCCTGGGCAGTCTGCCGGGCCACATCTATGAGCTGAACCATGTCGAAGCGCGTGTCAGCCACATGTAGATGGTGGTACAGGCTGGAGCCCTCGCACCACTGTGTGATGATGGCAAACCCTGGCCGCGTCATGAAGCCCATGAACAGCAAGATGTTGACATGCCGTGTCTTCCTGCAGGCAGGGAGAGCATTGTCAGGTTCAGGGAAGAAAACAGCAACTGTAAGTAGTGCACTGCACATCAGGGATGGCTGTGCTCTTGGCCTTCCTCTGTCAATCACTTTTACCCTGTCTAGGAAATTCAGGGCCACGTAACTGCCAAATTCAGTCCACTTTTTTTTTTTTGGGGGGGGGGGCATCACTGCCCTCTGGTGGTGGGAGTAGGAGGCACAGACTTGCTGCTGGATTTGAACCTCCAACCCAGTGGGGCCGCAGTCCCACGAACAACCACTACACCACCAGGGCTCAGCCCTCAGTGTGCTTTTGAGACATGCCTGCCAGGCTACAATTCTATACCAGGCTTCCTCATCTGACTCTCGAAACAATGAGGTCTGATTGATTCCCATACCTCTGCCTCTCCCTAGTACCTGGGCTTGTGACCATTTGACAGATGAGAAAGTGGAATGCCCACCTTTTCCACAGACCTCTCAGTGAGGTATGGACAGCTGCAGGGCAAAAACACTGATGCCGTGCAGTAATTAGGCCTACTCTTCACCGTGGTCAAAGGTGGCGAGGTAGAGAGGGTGGTGCTCAGACCTCTAGGAAGACAGTAGCTATCTGTAGGGCTGTGGGGAGTAAGTAAGTATGTAGTCGTCATCGGTGAGATGCTTAAACAGCACACATGGTCATTCATCACCCTTTAAATATCACCGGTCCTAGGACCTGGGTATCTCACAGGAACTGTCACATAGAGTTAGTTCCCCCTCGATGGCAACAAACAACAAGGTTAGGAGAAAACCTTCATCCAGGTTACAATCTGCCACTGCCATTCTGATGGTAACATCGACGTGAAGCACAGCAGGGCAGCACTAGGTTTTGCTCAGGTCAGAGATGAGACCAGGGCACACAAGGCCTCTTAATAGTGTTAAGATTATGGTTCCACTATCATGCCACAAGCTCACATCATCTCATGGAGACGACCAGAGACTCTATGCTGGGGCATCCATCCTGAGGATAAATATTCATAGAGCACAGCAGTCATGTCAACATCACCTGGGGAGAATGTAGGCCAGCCCGTATCCACATCCCCCCAGGGTGGGAGTTACAACAGGAACAAAAAGGGAACACCAGGGTCCCTCAGCATGAAGGACTTAATCCCGTATTAATTATACATTAATGACAGGGATTATTTAGCGAGTTAAATAAAGATTAGGCTAGGCTTCTGAATAGAATTAACTCTTATTCTTTCAATTATGCCATTATTATAATTACTATAACAAGGACACAGCATAATAAGCAAAGATATTAATGAGGGTCTATGAATGGTGGGGAGGACCGAACACAGGCCCTCTTGGTGATGCGGCTAACTAACACGCTGCTATTCATGGCAGTGGACATAACAGCATGAATGCTGCGCTATTATCACACACACGTCATGGCAGGACCAGGATAAGACCCATATGCAGACCCATACCCGCCCCAATTAAAACCAAATAGCAATACCAGCTGACAGCCACTGAACCAGGGCTTCGCTGCCACCAATTAGGACTCCGTACATACTGCATAGCAACCAAATCTGTTGCCTGGAGTATTTTGAACTGAGCTTAAAACAAACAGCAGTGGATGGCTGTTTGAACATGTCTTGCCCCCCAGAGTCCCACCCAATGATCTAATCTCTGGTGTCAGGCTTCTGAAAGTTCAGAAGGAAACACTGGTGCAGGTTTTAGAGAGCACCATAACAGCAGAAATCTGGAGAACAACACCCATTGAAAGCAACACAGTGGCCTGCCATCCTTGAGCGGGTTACGCCCAAACACACAAACTCACTGCCATCGACGGGATGCCGACTCACAGAGACCCTGAGACTGCACGGTCCCTGAGACTGGCACTTGTTATGGGAGTAGAAAGCCTATCTTTCTCCAGAGTTTGTTTTCTACTCAGGTCAAAATCCCCTGTGCAGCACATCTGGCTGCTGGGCCGAATTAACTAACCCATTCCAATGCCCTGCCTCCTCAAAAGAGAAACAATTTATGATCAGCGGGCATGAGTGAGGTCCATGAAGCACCTTGAATGGGGCCTTTTCCCAGAGGTATCACCCAAGTCCACTCTGCCACACCTCCCCATCCCTCCCCTCCCCGGCCACACCCCTGTGTACTCACCTGAGCACCTGCATCTCGTTCTTGAAGGCCTGGGCCTGCTCGGCTGTGGGTTGGGCTACCTTGAGCACCTTGACAGCCACGTCGCCATGCCACCGCCCACGAAACACAGTGCCAAAGGAGCCTGTCCCAATCCTCTTCAGCAGCTGCACCTCACTGGGGGGCACCTCCCAGTAGCAGCCGGAGTCCCGGTAGCCCAGGTTCTTCTGTGGGTCAGATGAATGACACCTGAGGGGTCTGGCCACATTGCTCATTGGGGGTGTTCCCCAAAAGGGTCCCCTTTGAGCTTACCACTTTCTTCTTGTCATCAGTCCAGGGCTTCCGCTCCCGCTGCTCTGAAGGCGACTTGGAATGTGGGGACTTCCTCCCCGAGGACATGCCGGCTAGGCTAGGGTTCCCCCGGGGGGCTCCATCACCACCACCTCTAGTAGCAGCAGCTGAGGTTGTGGAGAAGATGTGAGCGGAGGCAGGGGTGGAACTCAGGGTGCAAGCGGGGCAAGGGTGGGGGGGCTCACCATCAGTGCTGAAATTCTGGGTTGTGAGCTAGGAAAAGAAGGACAGGCGTCAAAGAGAGGGCTGGACATGCGTCCAGCAGGCATGACTTCCCCATTCCAGCCCCCTCAGGACAAACCTGGATGAGGTTGGAGTTCGTGGGGGGTGCGGTGCTGACCATGTGAACATTGGGGGTGGACGTAGAACGAATACGCTGGAGCGGGGCGTTGGCCGTGACAGGGAAGAAGTGCTCAGGGTCACGGTGCTTGGTGCAGGAGCTGACGGGAAAGACTAGATGAGTGTAACAGAAGCCCCGACCGCTGCTCCCCGCATCATAAACCTGCATGGAGCCCACGCAGTCAGCCCCAGAGCATGACTGTGCTTCCTGTGCTCCACAGCATTCGTGGATGTCGCTGTGTGTCAGACACTGTTCTCAGGTGCTGGAGATCACAATGTGAGCAAAACAAACCAAAGCTTCTCCCTCATCCCCGCTAACATTCCAGCAGGCAGAGGGAAGAGAGACATTAAAAAAAAAACCACAAATAAGAGACATATGCCCATTAGTGAGAAGCCTGATAAAAGGGGAAAAACACGAGCAAAATCAGGAGACAGATGGTCACTGGGAGTGTCAAGAGCTTCCCTCAGATGCTAACGCCTAACCAAAAACCTAAGGCCAGCCCCCTGGACAGTGAAGGACTAGAGAAATACACAAGGTTTTATGATTTGGTGCACCATTCAAATATGTAGTAGATACCATGCAATTTCCTATCTCCAGACATACCTCATTGTATTGTGCACATTAAGATTTAGTTTTGTAACAATGTTAATTATGTGTATCATTAAAACATGTACCTTTTGGAAATGTCACCTAACATGAAGTCCATGGACAGAACAGACAGTTTAAGGACTTGGCTACTGGGCTGGTACTCTGAATCACTTTATAGCATACCCAGAGTCCGTTTCTACCATTGAAGATTGGTGACCATCTTGGATCAAGCAAATCAGTGCCATTTTTCCAATAGCATGTGGTCACTTCTTATCTCTCATTTTGGTAATTCTTACAGTTATTTCAAGCCTCTTCATAAAACTGAAAAAAGTAAAAACGCCGAACAAAAACTCACTGCCATCGAGTCGCTGCCACCTCATGGTAACCCTATCAGACAGGGTACAACTTCCCTTTTGGGTTCCCGAAACTCCAACAGTTTACAGGAGAAAGCCCAGTCTTTCCCCCAAAGAGCCTCTGGCGATTTCAAACTGTTGACCTTGTGGTTAGCAGCCCAACGCTTAACCACTACGCGACTCGGGCGCCTGTTCATAAAGCTATTATACATTTAATAGACGATAGCATAAGGGAGCTTCAACTTGCACATGGACACAATCTACTAGCTTTTCATTCCGCTTTTCCCATAAACTCGTGGAAGGCCCAAGTGTAGCGGCAACAGCACTGGGAGGCGACAAGCAGCCCCCATCTCACTTTGTGCAGCATTAGTCTCACTGCTGTGACCTGCAACGGAGCCGCAGCCTCTCAGAAGAAACCAAATCCAGCTGCTGCCCAGTGGACTGCATCTCCTGGCAATCCTAATGATGTCAAGGGGAGAAGCATCCTGCATAGGGTTTTTGAAGGCTGGGCTTCTGGAAGTAGATGAGGAGGCTTGGAATAGCTGTACAGTTTTGTTCTTTTTCTTCCAAGATGCTTCTGGAGGGTCTCCAAGTGTCAACTGAATAGCCAAATACTTTAACTGTTACAATGAAGTACCACCTCCAAAAGAAATCAAACTCACTGCCACTGAGTTCATAGTGACTCACAGCGATCCTATAGGACAGGATAAAACTGCCCCTGTGGGTTTCCGCGGCTGATTCTTTACGTGAGTAGAAAGTTTCATCTGCTCCCAAGGAGCAGATGGTGGATTAGAACTGCTGACCTTGTGGTTAGCAGCTGAACACATTATCTTACTATAAAGTCCCTAGGAAGTACTACCTAGGGACTTCATATTAAGGTAACATTTCAAAAAGATATATAATAGTTATATGTATTATAATGCTACAAAACCATACCTTAATGCTCACTTCACTATCCTGATATAGGATCCGCAAGTAATTAATCCATAAACAGGAAGTCACCTGGTTATGAACAGATCTGTCACTACGTGTATCTTTAACTCACATTCGTACTTAAACCGAAACATGTGCAAACGGTCCTTCTATAGCCTAACTTTAAGGTGAGAAAGGAACCCTGGTGGTCTAGTAGGTTAAGCATCGGGCTTCTAACTGTGAGGTTAGCAGTTCAAAAGCACCAGCCACTCGCTAGGGAAACAGGCGAGGCGTTCTACTCCCATGAAGAGGTATAGTCTGGGAAACCCACAGGGGCGATTCTACCCTGTGTCCTCCAGGGCCGCTGAGCCAGAAGGAACTCCATGGCAGCAGGGAGTTTGATTTAGGTTAGGACAAGAAAAGGCTCAAAGCATTTTCTTTTTTTAAACAGTTTTATTGGCACTTCATCCACATGTCTTACAATTCAATAATCCAATCATATCAAGAAGAGCTGTCAGAGTCCTTTCAATAATTTGGAAGCTGCACGTTCGACAAGGTGATATCGTGATGCTAGTACAGGCTGAGTTAATCATTTCAAAACCCCTTTCTATCAAGTGATTCTAATTCATTGGGACCCTCTGGGAAGTTCCCAGAGCAGACCGCCTATCTTTCTCCTGCAAAACGGCTGGTGGGATGGAACTGCCACTCCCATAGGGAGCAGTCCAACGCTTACCCAACAACGTGAGGGCGGAATGACCTAACACCGACTTGTAGTTCAAGGACTTGTTGCACCCCCTTAAGTAAAATAGTCAATAGAAAGCTTTAAAATGACTATTCTTTAAATTATATGAAAATGTATGATAATCTGTTTGTATGAAATATGTAACACAGCATAAAGATAGTATGATAAAATAAAGTAGATGTTATATTAACTTATATTAGAGACAAAACATTTTTCATAAATAAATACTACAGCCTATTGTTTAACATAACCCAAAGGAAAAAACCCGCCCTCACAGCCATTGAGTCGATGCCGACTCATAGCAATGCCCTGTGGGACAGGGTAGAACTGCCCTGTGACTTCTGAGACTGTCACTCTGTCTGGAAACAGAAAGCCCCGGCTTTCTCCCGTGGAGCTGGCTGGTGGTTTCAAACTGCTGACCTTGCGGTTCACAGCCCACCGCAAAATCACTAGGCCACCAGGGCTCCTGTTTAACATAAGGAGAAGTAAGAGAAAAATAACTTATGACAAAATGCAATGCATTTCAAATTAGAACGGTTCCACTGGTAGAACTAATGAAATAGGTAAGACACCTGTACATTTGAACTGATTAAGAAGAAATGATTATTTACCTGATGTCAATCTTGTTCTAAGCACAGGACACATCTCAACTCATCTAATCCTTATCAGAACCCTATGTGGTAAATGTATGCTATTCTACTTTATAGGAAAATGAGTATGCAACATCATTAACCTCTTTTTACCAATGAGAAAACTGAGGCCCAGAGAGATCAGGTAACTTGCTGAAGGGTCTTTAATCGCCTTGCTCACATTTGGAGGCATCCAAAAAAATGTCAAGCAAAGGAATAAAATATGGGGCCCACCGAACATTTCCTCCCAACACCCACCTGTCAGTTAAGGCACCTTACCTGGGACCGGGAGGGGTTAGTGGCTCATTCAGGGGACGGTTCGCAGACACCTCGTATTGTCTGGGGAGTCTTGACAAATCCTGGACACTGGGGTAGATACTTGAAAGTGAGGGGGTATAAAGAGAAGGGACACAAGTCAGCTGTCTGTAAGAGTGGGCCTGGTGGCTGGACCATTTCCTGCCCATTCCCGCTAGCCAGGCTCACTGTTGGCGGTTGGTACTCATGTCGACACAGACTGTAGGGACCTTGGAGGAACAATGCTGGTGGAACTTGTAGCCGCAGGTTTGGCAGCGGAAACCGTGGAACAGAAACTTAAGACAGAAGTCACAGAATGCCAGGCTGAAGAATGTCTTCCGTACCTGCTGACAGAGAGCGTGAAAAGCTGAGTGCAGGTGAAGAACTTGCCTCCCCTCCCCACCTCCACCCCAGTCTGGCCCTACCATCTACCCTGTACTCACAAAATTGTGCATGGTCAGTGGGACATCTTCCAGGACCTCAACAATGAGCTCCTCGCCATCCAAAGGGGCGATGGCTGTGTCCCAGGCAGTGACCGTCTTCCGCCTGCAGAGGACATGGAAAGGAATGAGCGGGAAGGTAGGTAAGACTCCTGGAGCTGCCCAGAAGTCCTACCAAGCCACAGCAAGTTCCATGCTCACCACGACGACTCTAGGAACCAGTTACTACGCTTGCTTCTGTTTTAGAGATGAGAAAATGGAGGCCCAGAAAGGTAAAGTGACTTGTCCAAGGCCACCCCCACCCCCTGTTGAGTAGCTGGACAACGAAGACCGTAACATGAGAAGCAAACTAGATGGTGGATAAATAACTCAGTATGAGAGATTGAACATGTCCCTGTGCAGTTGTCTCATGAGACACTGAACTGAGCAAACAAACGAGCAATGTGTGTAGATGAAAAAGCAACGAAGGAATCCCCAAGCCAAGTCAAACATGGGCTCAGGTTCCGTTCAGCAGACACAGAGGAGGGGAAACTGTGGAAAGAGCAAAAAGGTTTCGGAGCTCGTTAAAGAACAGAACGGATGAGCTCCGCTGGGAGGAGGTGACGGGGCACTGTGAGGACTTGGGCCAAGGAGTCAATGAGCTACTGACCTAAGAAGGCAGCAAACTGATGACGTAGCCAAAAAAAAAAAAAAAAGAATGAACTCATGAGTTAACTAATGGAAGGCCAAAGTGTGCTGGTGGTGCACATGGTTAAGGAAGGAACTGGGTAATCACCAAAAGGAGAAAGACTTGGCACTTGCTGTGCTTCTGTTAATGCGACAGCCAAAAGAACTCTGCGGGTCGACTTCCCGACCACACAGGGTCACTGTCAATAGGAATCAACTTGGTGGCATCTAGGAAGAACAATGGAAGGCTGAGGCAAGAATAATGGTTGACTCCATGCAGTCGCGGGACTGTAGGGAGGGCATGGGAGACTGGGCACCTACTGGGTGGGTGAGGGGGGTGCCACACTTACCCCTTGATGAGTCGGTAGACCACGCAGCAGTCCTGATTGAGACCCCGTACCTTAAGGGCCTTGTCTAGAGAGTCATAGACACTCATGCCATCCCGGACGGTCACCTGTATGTGTGTGCATATGTGGGGGCCCTTAGTACCCAACAGACTTCTCTATCCCTCCCCAAAGAAGCCCTCTCACTCACCCCTTATTACCCTCCCCCCCCCAGACCTACAACTGGAATGATCCCCAATCCCTGCCAGATTTGCCCGTATGGGACTTACCACCGTGCGCTGCTTGTTAGGCAGGTAGACTTTGACCGTGCCCACTGCCCGGGATGGCTCCGCCCCGTTGGCAGGGGGCGCCCGTGGCAGCTCCATGGAGCTGAGGACTGTGTCAAGATGGGCTAAGGTGGGGCTGGGCAGTACCCATGGGGTTTCTAGGAGAAGAGAGACAGGAACATGGAGATCCAGTAATAGTGCTCTGACAGCAAAGTGGTGGGGGACAAAACAAAATAGAATCTCCAGGCTCCACGAGGCCCCTTGAAGCCTAATTTTCACACAACATTCCAAGGTGATCACCTGAAGCTGAGCACGGATCGAGTCCCTCCTAGCGCTCCTCGGCCTCGAGAGCACCAAGGTTGGTATTTGCTGCAGAAGGTGGGGTGCAGGTGGGGAGAGAGCACACCCCACTGGGACTGTGGGCTGGGGACCAATGGGGAAGGCAGCACACCCTGCATTGGGGGCCTTAAGGGCACACTTTGTTGTAGTTTTTTGATAGAGGATTACCAGCAGCCCTGGTGGCTCAGCCCTTGGGCTGCAAACCACAAGGACAGCAATTTGAAACCACCTGCCAGCTCCATGGGAGAAAGACGAGGTTTTCTACTCCCGTACAGAGTTCCAGTCTTGGAAGCTTACAGAGGCGGTTAACTCGTCCTAGAGGATCATTCTGAGTTGCCATGGACTCAATGGCAGGGAGTTTGATTTTGGTGAGGAAAGGGTCACAGGCCCTGATGAGGAATGGAGGATCGAGAGCTACTGGCCTTAGTTTGGAAAAGTGGGGATTGACCTAAGCAGTGTTCATAAAGGGTACTGTGGGCATCCCACATTCCGGGGTTGCAACTCTGATGGCAGGATCACAGACACTGTGTTCGGTGGGTAATGGGAGACACTACACTGGAAGTCGAACAGGGTCACTGGGGACTGCAGTGGTCAGAGGATGGATAATGGAGGCCACCAGACATCAGGCTTAATGGAAAGGGGGTAATGGTGGATCATGGGCTAAACAGGGAGAGTAGAGGAAAGGGGAAGTGGGATGGTGTGTGTGTGTGTGACACTCTAAAAGTCTCCCTGACAACTTGTCACAGGCCATTTTACTGAGTTGTTGGATCACTCAACCCAACTCACTGCCAACAAGCAGATTCCAACTCTTAGCGAAACCCTTACTGCCATCGGGTCATATTCGACTCTTTTTCTCCCACAAAGCAGCAGCTGGTTTTAAACTGCTGACCTTGAGGGAAGGAGAGCTAAAGAGAGGTAACGGAGAAACTCGTTCTCTTAATGAATGAGACACTGATCCAGAATATGGAAAGAGGGCAACGTGCATCTACACACACACACTGTCTAGCCTAGTAAGTAAGGGCGTGGCAGTAGGATCCTTGATAGGGTTAAAAGAATATCAGGGGTACCCTAAGCGAAGCCACAACCCAGGCCAATAAACCGGGCTCCGCCTACCGGAAGCTTGTGGGCTCTGCGCAGGCGTGCTGCCACTCGCGGCGGGCGAAACCATCCCCGGCCACCTTGCCCGCCTCTTCTGTCTACCCACCCCCCACCCGCTGATGACGATGGTTTCGCCCCGGGTCAAACCACTCCTCCGGTTCCGGACGGAGGGCGCCGGGACCCAGGTGCAGCCATCCTGGAGCTGAGCTTTCGGTCCGGACTCCCTGCCAGTGCCAGACAGCCCCTCCAGAAACCTACCTTACGGGGCCCGCGCTCACCTGTCACGCCGCTACTGCCGCCACCGCCTCCATCTTGGGCCTGTCTTCTGGCCTTCTCGCAGGGTCGGCCTCCACCGCCCCTCGGGCTTCCGCCATTGGCTGCGAGGGACTCAGCCCTCCATCTTTATTGGGTGCCAGTCACGCCCATCAAGGCAGGACCGGCGGAAACTGGGTCGTGTTCCGGATTGGGAGGGACGTCTGAAACGTCGGGGTTGGTGGGGTGAAACTCGCAAATTCGCATAGCGCAGGCGCAGTCGGGATGACATCTGGGTACCATAGGCTTTAACCCCAAATGCACCGTGATGGGACAGAGTCCGACTTTTTATTTTTTTTGTTGTTCACTTGAGGCCGACTGACCCGCAGGGTTTGGGAATCTGGGCGAAGAATCCTTAAATGCCTTTTGGTGCGCTTTCTGGAATTAAGAAATCCTTATACGCGAACTGTTGAGAATAAACCTTATGTTTAAATAGCATTGGGTTTTAATGATTTTTAAGGATTCCTGGTGGTTTGCCGCTAGGCTGATAACCAGTATGTCAGGAGTCTGAACCCACCTTGAACCCGATCCACAATGACCGCAGCCTTGCACACCGGGTGGAGCAGCTCTGTTCTGCCCAACAGTCACTGAGTCCAAACCGCCTGGAGAGCAGTAGGTGTGCTCACTCCCCACCCGCTTTTGAAATAGGCTGAATCAGATCAACTGAGCTACAGTCTCTTCCAGCTCTGGGAGCGTCAAAGCAAGTCTGGGGGTGTCAGAAGCTGGGACACTCGGATTAAGAAGAGGGGCGGCCTGCTGCCTGGGAGATGTCCTTTATGCAGGAGGTGGATGAAGATTTTGAAAGACGAGCTACAGGTGGTCAGGTGAAGAGTGCGGAGCTCTCATAGAGCACAGTGTGTGCAAATACATGTGGGTATTATAAGGGTGAGCACGAAGGTTCGAGCCGCTAACTTGGGGTGTTTGAGTCCGATAATCAGGTTTCTTGGAAGAAAGGCCTGGCATTCGACTTCCGAAAAGTCCGTCAGAGAAAACCCTCTGAAGCAGTTCAACTCAGCAACAACACATTTCTAGTCAACTCCACGACAACTCTCCCACCCCCCTTTCAAGGCTAAATCTTAAGAGACTAAAATAAGACATTCTCTAGTATCAAAAGAGAAAGAAATTTCCCCCTATCTTTTTTCTCGAGCGAGGAGTGAGCGCGACGGGGCGATGCGCTGGGCTGCGGTCGATGCGTGGAAAGCTCCAGCCGCTCCTTGGGAGAAGGCCTGCTTTTTCTACTTCCTGCAACTGCACTCTTGGGAACCCAATGGAGCACGTGGGCCTTGTCCCATACAGTCGCTATGAGTCGGCATCAACTCCGTGACCGTGCACTTGGGTGATTATCTTTTTTTAAAAACCATTTTATTGGTGGCTCATGCAACTCATCACAATCAACACATGCATCTATTGTAAGCGAAGCACATTTGTACATTTGTAGCCATCATCATCATTCTCAAAACCTTTTGTTTCTACTTAAGCCATTGGTATTAGCTCCTCATATTTCCCCTCCCTCTCTGTTCTCTCCTCCCTTATGAGCCCTTGATAATTTATAAATTATTATTATTTTGTCATATCATACACTGTCCCATGTCTCCCCTCACCCACTTCCCTGTTGTCTGTACCCCAGGAGAGTTTGGGTTTATCTTAGCGAATTTCCTTTAGAAAACTTTATTTGTTTTGTTTGTTTTGCTTTTAAATTGTGTCCCTCTGATGTGTTTGTGAGTCTTTTAAAAAGCTATATAATCATCCTGTCAGCTTTACTACCCTGGAATGTGTTGCTTGGATGGTTATTTTTTCAGCAGTCTTATTGGCATATCCCTCACATATCACACAACTCAATCGTTTGGTCACATCGAGAAGACTTGTACAATTATCAGAGTCATCATCATAACCCATTTAGAACATTTTCTTTGTTCTTGTACTCATCGTTCTTAAGCACCCCATGGAATGTTTTTCTTACAGAACTTAGAGTCTTATCTTTGAAATGTAATCATTAGGAATGTCTCTGGGAATTGTGCTTGATTGCCTAACTTTATATTGTAACTATCTGTTTGTCATAGCAATAAGTGAAGTTTTATTATTTTCTCCTTTTTTGGGGGAGGGAAATGCAATTAACACAGGTGACCAGTCAAACTGCCAGGTGAATTTCGAAGGAATTATGTGCAGCAAAGGAGCTCTTGTGGAGCAGTGGTTGATTACAGATTGAACTGCTAATCACAGGGTTGGTGGTTCAAGCCCACCAGAAGTTCCACAGGAGTGAGCTGAAGCTTCCACTCTCAGAAGCCCACAGGGACCATTCTTCTCTGCCCTACAAGGTCCTTCGGAGTTGGAGTGGACTTTCTGACAGTGGCTTGGGTTTGGTTTTTGATTTATGTGTAGCAAAGGGGGCTGTCAATTTCTCTTTATTGAGGAAAGAGTGTTTATCTTGGGAGCTAGGAGATGACCCTATTGTCAGCGGTTCTCAACCTGTGGGGCATGACCCCTTTGAAGGTCGAATGACCCTTTCAGAGACTCAACTCAGACCATCAGAAAACACATACTTCCCGTGATCTTAGGAGCAGAGACACCACTCCTATATCCATCTCCAGGAGGTTTCGCCCACATACGAGTACCACATGCTTCAAGACAAAATCTCATTTATTTATAATTAGAAATAAATATTTCACAATATATATTGTTTTGTGGTTAATGACTATGCTTTCATTATGTTCAATTTGTAGCAATGAGAATGCATCCTGCATATTAGATATTTACATTATGATTCATAACAGTAGCAAAATTACAGTTATGAAGTAACAACAAAAATAATGTTATGGTTGGGGGTCACCATAACAGGAGGAACTATATGAAAGGGTCATGGCATTAGAAAGACAGAACCACCACTTTATGTGGTTATATAAAGGATGAGCCTTCTTTCTGCTTTCATGGTCACTGTAGCGGCCTGCTTGTCATATACAATACAAAACCATCAAATTCAAACCCACTACTGCGGGGTCTATGCCAACTCATAGTGACCCAATACTGGGTTTCTGAGACTGAATCTTTACAGGGACAGACAGCTTCCTCTTTTCCCTGTAGCTGATAGGTTTCAATGAATAATCTTGCAGTTAGCAGCCCAACATCTGGTTTAATACCTATTCAGTAATAAACCTGTTTCATTATTTTCTACCTTTGTGGAGAGAACTAATTGGATTAGCAGGAGATTTTATTTTTAAGCATTTACTCAACAGTCTGAACATCCGGATATGTTTGAAATGGCTTAGTCTTCCCTTTGGAGCCTCCGTGTTCCTCCAGGGTAAAGTGAGGCCGATCAGAAGGAGGTACGAGATGAGGGGCTATTGTGTTGAGTGCCTGTCCTGCCCAACAAGAGAGACAGAAGTTCCACCCGCATGACTGTTGAATAACCTCCAGCTCCCATCACCCCTTTTCTATTTGTAGCATCCCTGTTGAAGAGCTAATCTGAAAGAAGACTGATGAGAATTTGGAACCACTGGAGTGTTCATATTTGGCTATTGGGAATATAAAATAGTACAACCACTTTGGAAACAGTCTGGCAGCTTCTTATGACGTTAACTGCAGATCTACCAGGTAATCCAGCACTTTTACTCTTAGGTTTTTACCTGAGAAAAATTAAAACCTGGAGCTCCAGTTGCACAATCGATTAGCATGTGGTACTTATATAGAAAAGTGAAACCATGTCCTTTGGTCAGCTAGTAAATGTATAACAACCAGCTCTGTGGGTTTGGCGGGCATACGAGTGTGTAAGGAGGGGTGGGGCGAGACATCAGGCAAAACCCGCTAATCTGTAACATCTGCCAGTTTCTCGGGTGCATATGTTAGTCATTTATTTCAAACTGCTTGATCTGACATCCCTAAACCAGCTTTGGGAAAAAGTGCACAAAATTGGCTCTGGCAAGTCAACTCCAGCACATCACTACCATCTATGGCCACAGAGACGTGCGGTCTAATGTTCCAATTAGCTTCATTCAAAATCGCAGGAAAATGTAAAGCTGCAAGCAGCCCAGATGTTAAGAATTGAGAAACAGTGATGAACTACTACTCAGCCCCGCAATAGCAAACTCAGGCCATGGAAAAATAGCACAGCTGAAATCTCATCAACATGAGAGAGAGTGAAAGAAAGACAGCAAAGGGGAAGAAAGTAAGAGAAGCACATATATGGAAGGTTTAACAGGACATTGTTGATTTCATTTCTTGAGATAGACTGGGTAAGTATATTCAGTATGTTTCTTTAAAAAAAAATCCCACCAGATTCCTTATCCCTCAACCCTGGTCTGAGTGGCTTAAAAAGAAAATGTAGAACTGAAATGGACTCGGAGGCTTGTGTGACAAACAAGTTCATCTCAAACAAAAACTGATTGAGTGAAAGAAGCTAAAGTCGAGAAATACTGCCCAAGGCTTTTTGCAGTTGTATGGAATTATAAACCAGGTAAAGCTAATCTATAGTGAAGGAAAGCCAATTAGTGATTGTCTTGTGGGAAAAGGAATCAGCGAGAAGGGCCTCAGGGACGTTCTGTATGCATTTGTCAAAACTCATTGAACTTTAAAAATGGTCCATGGTGGGCTGAGCCCTGGTGGAGCAAGTGGTTGAGTGCGGGACTGCAGCCCGCGGGCTTGGTGGTTCAAATCCAGCGGCGGCTCTCAGGAGCAGCGCTGGGTAGTGCCCACGACTACCAGAAGGCAGTGATGCCCAAAAATTTAAAAATTAAAAAAAAAACGGTCCATGGTATTGTATTTGAAGTATCCAATCAAAATGCATGGAAAATGACTTCAGCTGGAACCAAAATGCATGGAGAAATGGCTTCAAATATAACCAAATCTGGACATTTTGATATCTTGCCAATCTCTTGTAGTTTAGGCCAGGGGTGGGGAATCGCTTTCCTGCCAAGGGATATTTGGACATTATTTTTGGGCCAAACAAAATGCTCAGCTTCACAATCAGGTTGAACATTTATTTAATCCGCTGCTAATGATGGTTCGGAGAAAGATGAGCCCTTCTTCTCCCATAAAGAGTTAGTCTCGGAAACCTACCCTGTCTTCTTGGGTCACGACAAGTCAGAATCTCATTGTGATGGTTGGAACTGCTTCTCTTTGGTAAGGTGTGTGACGTTAGCTGGTATTGATGATCCAGAGGGCTCTATTTTCCCCACCCCTTGGTTAGAAAATAAAAATCATTTTCTTTCAGAGACTGAGTCCCTGGTTCCCCTGCCACACCCTCCAGCACAGGAAGCTAGGTGGCTTAGCGCCATGCAGGGTCAGAAACTCAGAACTCACCCTGTTAGACTTCACTGAACCTCTCCAAAGTACTCACCAAAGGCGAAAAATTCAGGAGTGCATTTTAAATTCCAATTCATTTAACTTGTTTTTAAAATTTTAATTTCTAGACAGTATAATCATGTGCCATGTAATGTCCCTTCTGGCAGAATACTCTTAAGTACATTTGTGGTCCACCCCCTATCAAGTCTATTGCATATTCAAGGTCCATTCAATGCCTCGTAATAATTAATAACACAGGCACTACTTTGAGCTGCACATCGAAACTTGCCTATAACTATTGCTATATTAGAGATGTTTTGGTGTATCCGCAAGTGTTTAATGTTTTTTATACACAGAAAGGTACACTATGCACTATGTCAAGTATTTGACTGACATTAGATATAAACCATACAAGTTGTTTCTACTTAGAGACAGATTTAAGAAAGAATCCAATTTATAATCCAGAAACTCCCTGTATGTAATCCATAGACTCTCTGTATGTCAGGGAGTCACATGTATGTCAGTATGTCAGATGTGAGCATAAAATGTCCTATTTCACAGAATAAATCCTGAACATTAAGTGACACATCACTGTCTTTGAAAACAAACCTTTGGCTCCATTGCCCAATATTTGCAAAAAGAAGACTAAAACACCTTGGTGCAGGGGTGTGTGTGTGTGAGGGAGTTGGAGGGGGAGGGGGCGGTCCAGGGCAAGCAGAGCAAGAACACTCTTAGATCAAGAAGTTACAAACCCGCCTCAGAACTCAGCCTATTGCCCCAACCAAGGCCTGTAATGTGAACTGCATTCTTCTGCATCATTACCACATTAACGCGATCAGAAACACAGAGTAGTAAAACAATACTTAAATCTTAACTAGCTGATTGGAGTTTTCTGACATGCCCCCTCCCCATTTAAATTTCCCACCTAGAAATATCAACGGATTTTCAACTTGATGGTTCTTACTGTTGATCCTTTTAAATTCTCAGAAACATGTCTTTAAAAAAAAAATTAGAAGTGTTTCCGCCTGCTGTTATAATGCTACCCATTTTATAGTTGAGGAAATTGAGGTTCAGACCCCCCCCCCATACCAGAGGAACAGAGGAGAAAGAGAGCGCTAAGAAGTTCAGTTTGATAAAGAGTCTTTCATAGAGGCATAAGCCCCTGGCCCCTGGCATACCTCCCTCTCCACTACTCATTTCAAGGGGGATAGCTTTGCAAACCCATTTCACAGACGCAGAAACGGAGATTTATTTGATGGCCGCTCTACTCAGCTTGCTCAACACCCAACTCCTCCAGGCCATTGCAGCTGCTCACCAGAGAGACAGCTCCGTTCAGGCCCCCAACAGGCAGCGCAATGGACCCAGAGGGCGCAGTGGGAGCTGGGGCACAAAGACTCCACCTCTACAGAGGAGAGAGGCCCCGGGAGACGGACGGCTTTGCACAGATGGGCTCTGACCATCTCAACCAGTGGAAGATGATGAGAATTCGGGAACTGCTGCAAAGTAGTTTAATGTTACTTTTAAAATGGGTGACAATGCAGCTTTAACTGTCTTATCTAAAGCCTTTAGTAATAGGCTGAGCTTGAAAAGTTCCACTTCCACTTATTTCTTGATGAGAAAAGAGTATTATCATACAACTCTGGGGTCTTCAGTATGGGAAAGTTACAAGTAAGTGTACCTAAGCACTATGTCTCTTTTCTTTATTAAAGCAAAGTGGGGGAAATATAAGATTACTCAAAATATACCTGTTCTATTATATTTGGAGTAGCCTTGCTGGTAGTAGATTGTATACTTCAGAGTTGTATGATTCTGTGAACTGTTCCATGTTACACTTTACATAGTGTCTACTGCACAGTGATTGCATAGTACTTGTTAATGATTTCTCTTATCACTATCAGCATCATTCATATTATTAAGATTTCCCCCCAAAAAAGATATATGTTGCTTGGTAGAGGTTATTGCATAATTCATGTTAAAGGACATTCACAGGATGAAAAGCGATTGAACTGATCCCAAAGAATCCCAGATGCAGGTGAGGGCCAGGTCTGAAGGCTCAGTCCCAGTGCTGAGGTGTGTTGGAGCAATTCTGGTGTCCCACAGGCAGCCAGCGCAGCCAGTGCTGTGGCTTTGACAAGCTCTGCTTCTTTCCGTTTCCTTTCCTGGAAAGGGATAAAAGATGCTCTTTAACAGCTGGTAAAATCCTCTTCTATTCCTATGCAGACCTTTTATTTTAACAAAAAATGGATGTTAGATTTTGTGAAATGCTCTCTTGCTTCTATTGGGATGATCTTGTTAAGTTTGCTATGGTGAATTACACGGGTTCATTTTCAAATGTTGAACCAATCCCGCATTCCTGGTATGAACTCTACTTTCTCATAATGTACTCGCTTCCATCGAGTTGTTTCCAACTCATAGTGAACATAGATAGGCTTTATGAGGCTATTAATATCTACAGGAGTAAGTAGAGTTCTCTTTCTTTTGTGGACTGGCTGGTGGGTTTGAACCACTGACCTTACAGTTAATAGCCTAATGCTTACCCCACAGTGCTGTGAAATTCAATTTTCCAGGTTTTTTTTAATTATTGTAGTTTTGTTATTATAATGTTTTTGCTTGGTTTGAGGATAAGCCTCAATGAGTTAGGAGGGGTTCCCATCCCTTCAATTTTGGGGGAAATTTATGCCATTATTATCATTTCCTCCTTAGATATTTGATAGACTATTTACCGACAAAGGATTATATGTATTTAATTTATCTTATTACTTTTGTTATTGTTGGAAATATACCCAGTCCAACATATCATCAGAAAACTGAATTTAAAGATCATGAAATTTCCCCCACAAACTTTTTGAAGCCTCTTCACCCCGTACACCAATTCAACAATTTTTGCACGTGTGATCCAGTGACTTTGATTACATTTTCCACCTTGTGTAGCCATTCTCACCCTCTTTCCCCAAACTGTTAACTCCCCGAGTAACCACCTCAGTGACCCATCGCAGTGAGTTTGTTTGTTTGGTGTTCTGGATGGAACTCTATCACCTAAAATCTGTGTCATAAATGCTAACCTCCGCGGCATCCAAGAATGGTTTATCTCCATTATGTTCATGAGGCAATACCACACTTACTGTGGGCTGTATTGCAGTCAATCTCTTCTGAGATATAAGAAGTTCAACCAGTACCCCAGTAAGCAGAGATGGGCAAAGAGAGAGGCCAAGCCACACAAAGATGGCTCAGGAGTAGAAGTTCAAAAGAGACAAGGATCTTGATCTACAGGAGAGAGAGAGATACAGAGACAGAGACAGAGAGTTAGTTAGACCCTGAATCTGGGCACCTAGCCCCCACAACTGTGAAGAAATAAATTTCCCCCGAAAAATAATTAAATAAATAAGAAATAAATTTCTACTGCTTAAAACTTGCCAAATGAGGTATCTCTGTAATAGCAACACTAGACAATTAAGACAGAGCTTATAATTCTGTCTTTTATATTCAGAGTCATCATGTGCTGGGAGTTGATTTTTGTTGTATAATGTGAAAACCAAAGACCAAACTAGTTGTGGGTGAGTTATAAACATTCTGACATTGGGTTTTCTTTAAGCACATCTAGGTAATTCCTGGTGACCTTGCTAATGCCCAGCTTTTGTATGCATGGGAGGCAATAGAAACTATCACGGTCACGTGCACCTTAGAATTCAAAGTGACATCTTTGCCCTTTAACACTTCAAAGAGATATTTTGCCACAGATTTGCTCAGTACATTATAACATTTGATTTGTTTATTGTTGCATCTGTCATGGTTGATTGTGGATCCCAACAAATTAAAGTCTGAGATAGAGAAGGTTTATTGTGCCAACCTGGCCGATGACCATATGGGATTGATTGAAGAGCAGAGAGATAAATGGCTTAGTGTGTTTTGCCTTTCTTGCTCTTGAGTCTCTAGCTCTCTGATGGTTGGGACCAGGGTACAGCTGCCTTAGCTAGTTCCCTGCTTCAGCTGGCACGTCTCACATCCTGTGAGACATCCCTGAGAAGCCACATGGACCTACTCCGATGGAACCCTTGGTGCTGGGGCAGCTGAATGGAGACCTCTGCCAGCGCTGAGAGGCTTACATGCTCACTGAGTCAGCTATCCTCCTGCAGTCAGCATCATTGCATGTTTTTGTGAGTTTGAGAGGACTTTGTAGATTGGTGTTGGACATATGGACTAAGGTCATACTTATTAGCTTGGACTATACTGGGTTAGGATGCTTTCTTAATGTACACTTACCTTTTATATACATGTGACTTTTGTGAATTTGTTTCTGTAGTCTACACAGACTCACTTAAAGTCCTTGACAACTGAAAGCAAAATCCATTTTGGGACACCAGCAACAGTAACTATTGGGAAATTAGGGTGACAATTCCATTTACAATAACTTCTAAGGGAATTACTCCTTGCTAATGGGAATGCAAAATGATACCCATCAGCATAGAAAAGAGTGTAGCAGTTCCTCCAATAATGGCAACTTGAACAAATGTATAACCTAGCAGTTTCACTCCTGGATATACACCTAAAAGATTTAAAAGCAGAGAAATAGACACTTGTATGCCAATGTTCACTGCAGCATTAATCATAATAGCAGAAAGTGGAAATCACCTAAGTGCCCACCAACAAAATGTGCTGCAAACATACAAACAATGCTTTTCATACAGTAGGAAAAATGAAATCTTGATACATGCTACAATATGGAGAGAGCTGGAAGACATTATGGTGAATGAAATAGGTAAACCACAAAAGGCTAAATAATGAATGATCTTGATTATATGAGAGTAAAGGGAAAAAACCTACAACTAGGGTCCCATTTGGATGAAAAAAAAAATTAGAGCTGACCCCAATTCCAACTACAGGACAGCCCCCCTCCCCGCAGAAGAACAACACTGAAGCTCCAGCTCAGGGAGCGGGACATGTCTGATCAGAGCACACAGCAGCAAATGAAGGGAGAGGAAGAGAGAGTGGAGCACGTCCTGGCCCATCAAGCCCTGAGGACGATATTCCTGCTCAGAGCAGCCAATGCACAGAGAGGACACCATAAGACCAGCCCCACTATGAGATATGCTGTCCCTCACTGACCCATAGTGCTACAGGGGACAACACGAGACAGTGTGGGAACTGCTCCCCATCTGACCCCACCACACCGAGGAGAAACACTAAGGATGTGCAACAGAACAGCAAGGGGAGCAGACCAACGAAGTCCCCTCCCCCACTATCATGACCCCAGTTCTACCTAACAAATCCGGCTAGACCAGAGCATGTGCATGGGTCCAGATAGGAACTGGAAACACAGAGAAACCAGGACAGATAAACCCCTCAGCACCAATAATGAGAATAATAATAGCCATGCCAGGAGGGGAAGGGGAAGGTGGGGGGGAGAGATGATCTACATATAATCCCTCCCTGGGGGATCAATAACAGAAACGTGGGTGTAAGACATGAAAAAAAATTATAAACTATCAAGGGTTCATGAGGGAGGGCGTGGGGGGAGGGGGAGAAATGAGGAGCTGATACCAAGGGCTAAAGTAGAAAAAAAAAGAATGTTTTGAGAATGATGATGGCAACAAATGTGCTTGACATGTATGGATCGTGATAAGAATTGTATGAGCCGCCAATAAAATTATTTTTAAATAAACAAATAAAAACAAAACCACACACAAATAAATAAATAAAGTAGGCCGGCCCTATTAGCACCTAAGTGGGCAGCCCCCACCCCCATCCCGCAAAGAATTCGTTTCAGAGGACAGCACTGAAGGTACAGCTCAAGGAGAGGAATGTGCTGTCTGATCAAAGCACACAGGGGCAAACAAGGGGGAGGAAAAGAGAGTGAAGCACATCCCGGCCCACCAACCTTGAGGACGATACTTCTGCTCAGAGCTGCCAACGCATAGGGCCGGCCCCACCGTGAGACACGACATTCTGAGACACGACATTCCTCACTGACCCATAACACTCTGGACACAATACTGGAGACACAGGGCTGGAATTGTGCCCGCCCTGACCCCACCACACAGAGGGGAGATGCTGGGGGCGTGCAACATAGCAGGAAGGAGAGTAGGGCAAGGAAGTCACCAGGGAACACTAAAAATAGACTGTGGGACCAGGACATGGTGTCCCATCAGACTTGACTGGAAAACACTCCTAAAGGACAACAAATAAACCTTGAGCTATTTATAGACTTTTTTTTGTCGTTCACTTTTGTTCTTGTTGTAGCTATTGTTTTATTTTCTATTGTTGCTTTGTTTTTCTCAGTCTAGTGTTTGTGCATATTGTTGTCTCTGCATGTCTATGGATGGGATAGGCAACATAAACAAGCTAGAAGAGAGAACAACATGATGACAGTTTCAGGGGGACATGAGAGATGGGGGAGGCAGGGGAAAGGAAGTGGGTGTTAACAAACCCAGGGACAAGGACACAACAAAGGATCCAAAATTGATGGCGAGGAGGGCGTAGGAGGTCTGGTAGGGCTTGATCAAGGGCAGTGTAACCAAGAGGAATTACTGAAACCCAAATGAAGGCTGAACATGATAGTGGGACAAGAGGAAAGTAAAAAGAAATAGAGGAAAGAACTAGGAGGCAAAGGGCATTTATAGATATCTAAAAACAGGTATGTAAATATATTGATATATGACAATGGTGACATAGATCTATGTGCATATATTTATAGGTTTAGTATTAAGGAATCTGATGGACATTAGGTCTCTACTCAAGTACCCTTCAACGCAAGGACACTTTGTTCTAATAATCTGGCACTCTGAGATGCTCACCTTCCTGACACAATTGCTGAAGACAAAGCAGGTGCATAAACAAATGTGTTGAAGAAAGCTGATGGTGCCTGGCTAGCAAAAGATATAGTGTCTTGGATCTTAAAAACTTGAAGATAAACAAGCAGCCATCCAGCTGAAAAGCAACGAAGCGTACATGAAAGCCTGTGTGATCATGAGGTGGCGATGGGATCAGGTATCAGATCAAAGATCCAGAGCAAAAAAGTCATAATGTGAATGAGGGGGGTAGTGCAGGCCCAAAAGCCAATCTGTAATCAATTGGACATCCCCTTACAGAAGGCTCATGAGGAGAAGACAGGTCAGTCAGGGCGCAGTATAGCACCGATGAAGCATATAGCTTTCCTCTCTGGTTTTTTAATACCACCCCCCCACTATCATGACTCTGATCCTTACAAACCTGGCTATATCAGAAAATGTACATGGATATGGATAGGAGTTGGAAACACAGGGAATCCAGGACAGATAAACCCCTCAGGACCAATAATGAGAGTAGCGATACCAGGAGGGGGAAGGGAAGGTGAGGGGGGAGGGGAAACCTATCACAATGACCTACCCATAACCCCCTCCCAGGCATGGACAGCAGACAAAGGGGCAAAGGGAGACATAGTACAGTGTGAGACATGACAAAATAATAATAATTTATAAGTTATCAAGGGTTCATGAAGGAGGGAAGGGGAAGGAAGGGGGGAAAATGAGGAGCTGATATCAAGGGCTCAAGTAGAAAAAAAGTGCTTTGAAAATGATGATGGTGGGCTGAGCCCCGGTGGCGTAGTGGTTGTGCGCAGGACTGCGGCCCACTGGGACGGAGGTTCAATTCCAGCAGTGGGGCTGGGCCTCCTACTCCCACCACCGGAGAGCAGTGATGTCCAAAAAAAAAAAAAAGAAAATGATGATGGTAACATATGTACAAATGTGCTTGACACAATGGCTGACTGGATGGATTGTGATAAGAGCTATAAGAGCTCCCAATAAAATGATTTAAAAATAAATGAATAAATAGCTCAACCACAAAAATAGATAGATAGATAGCTATAGAAACTAGTTACATACAGCCTACACCCTTATGGGATTTGGTTTCTTAGTTGGAGGTGGAAGGCCATGGTTTCATGGGACTAATACTGTGCTTAGTCCTTCTGTTCTGCCTCCTAGTTCCTTGCATAGTGCCTGGTGTCTTAAAAGTTTGCAAGTAGTCACTCAAGGCACAATGCTTGATCTCTATTCTTCTGGAGCAATGGCAGAAAAAGGAGGGTCAGGAATAGAAGACAATAGAATTTGTGGTTAATTGTCTTCAAAAACAGCCTCTTCCTTTGCTATGTGATCAGTTACCATTACTGAACATACTGATAAAAGTTTCCTTAGAAGAATCCTGACTGATAGGAGGGAAATGCCGAAGAGATTTCAATTTCTCATGAATTTCAGACTTTCTGGAACCAAAGAGACTTGATGAATCTCCTAAACTACTGCTCAGAGATGATCTTTAAAACTTAATACACCCCATTTTCCTTCTTGCACCTGCTCAGCCTGCATGACTATCCATGCATCCACTGGAATATTATTTTTATTACATAATTGTATATATAATAGTATTTAGTGTTGCATCACCTCAAAACCTATTGCATAGCCACAGTAGTCAAAACAGCCCGGTACTAGTTCAATGATTCATCCACCAATGGGATAGAATAGAAAACCCAGAATTAAACACATCCACCTACAGGCAACTGATTTTAAACAAAGGACCAAAAATTATTCAATGTAAAAGGGACAGCCTCTTCAACAAATGGTGCTAGAAAAATTGGATCTCCATCTGCAGAAGAATAAAACAGGACCCATACCTCATCCCACAGGCAAAAATGAACTCAAGATGGATTTGAGACCTAAATGTAACTCCCAAACTCTATGGATCATCAATGAGAAAAGTGGGACAAATTTAAGGGCCCTACTGTGGAGTTTGCACAGACTATCAAATATCATAAAGTAAGCATACACAGTGAAAGACAAGATAAATGACTAGGACCTATTACAAATAAAACATACATATTAAAAGACTTCAACAAAAGAGTAAAAAAAATTCCCCATAGAGTGGGAAAAATCTTTAGCAAGGACACAATGTACCGGGAATTAGTTACCAAAATTTATAGAATTCTGCAACACCTTGATAAGAAAAAAGCAAACAAGCCAATTAAAAAGTGGACAAAAGACATGTACAAGCAATTCACCAAAAAGGACACTCCAATTCGTAGCACATTTAAAAAAAATGCTCACATTCACTAGCCATCTGGGAGATGCAAATCAAAACCAAGATAAGATATCATCTTACACCCTCAATGATAGTCCAACTCAAAAATGGAAAACAACAAATGCTAGAGAGGGTGCAGAGAGATGGGAACTCCTAGGCACAGCTGGTGAGCTTATAAATAAGTACAACCATTGTGGAAAGTGATATGGGGCTACCTGAAACAACTAGGAATAGAAATACCATACAACCCAGCAATACCTTTGCTGGACATACACTCCAGAGAAATAGGAGACAAAACACCAACAGATGTATGCTCTCCCATGTTCATTGCAGTCCTGTTTCCAGACAGATGAAATTCCTGTGTTAGGCCAGGTTGACTAAAGAAACAAATCCAAGGAATAAGAAAGAAATTTATATCAATATGTAATCACCCATCAATAAAACATCCCGGCCCAGTCCAACTCAAGTCCATAAGTCTCATGCTAGCCCCTAAGCCTCTTTAGACTCACACAGTCACAGGAATGATGCAGAAGGCAGGAACATCACAGGCTGGTGGGTGCAGAGTTGCATGGATCCATTGACAGTTTCTGGCAGCTCTCCGAATGACTGGACAGCAGGAAGGTGAAGCAGAGAGAGTAGCCCACCTCGAGAGAATCACTTATCTCAGTGGCACCTCCAAATGAGGTCGTCAAACTATGACAGGCTAAACGCCACCCCTTCATCCTCATATATTTAAGATGACACAAAATTATGTGACTACAACAATGCCCATCAGTAGAAGACTGGATAAAGAAACTATCATACATACACATAATAGGATACTGTGTATCCCTAAAAAAAAAGTGATGAAACCACAAAACACTTCATGATGTGGATGGAACCTGGAAGCCATTATGCTGAGTGAATTCAGTTAATCACAAAAGGGCAACTATTGTATAAGTCCACTACTCTCAGGTTAAACACCAAGACAAAGGCAGGCTTATGTTCTTATGTCATCTAATCTTCTAATCCAGCCTCTCAAGCAACAAGGTAGTGTGTCTGCCTAGTATTCATGAACCATAGATAAATAACTCCCTTATTTGTACATCCTAAAAGCCACTTCGACTAGGGAGACTCACCTCAGCAGGGTCAGTTTCCCAAGATAGTGGGGAGAAAGAGAAGGCCATATAGTTCCTACCACAAAGCATTGTTCTAAGGTCACCCAAAATCAGCATATTCTCCTACAAGAGTTATTAGTGAACCTTACTGGAAACCCAGGTTGAAAGTTGTTGGGAGGGCTGTGTGTGTGGTGGGGGAGTGGGCATATGTCTATCTCAAAGAAAGCGATGACACTTCTGTTGGTGGGTAGACTGGGTAGGGCAATCTGCCATTGGCAAAAACACCCAACATTAAGTATAAATACCCCAAATGGGAGAATAAGCCTGGCATTATGTTCCCAAGTGGGCACTTCTGACCTAGTTTTTATTCTGCCCTCGGTGGCCCAGGAGGTGAGCAACATCCTTCATAGACCACACCCAAAGGAACCTATTTGGAACTCCCAGTAAGCAAACTGGACTTTACCTTAAACACACCTGTAACCGATTAACAGAACTGAACAACTCCCTTAGGCTTCAGGCTGAAATGCTCTAATTTGAGAACCAACACAGACCAAGGTATGGATGCAGAAGTCATTGGACTTTGATTTAAAGCTCTTGCTTTGAGGGTGCCTAATAAGTAGCGATGCAAGACGGCCATATACTTACTATTTTCCTCCCCTGCTTTTTGATCACATGTGTTCTCCAGCAGGCAGAGTTCTGTCTTTGTGAAAGAGTGCTAAAGTTTTGCCCTGTCTTCAACCCTCATTGTGTAAATAGTGTCCAGTCCGCTAAATTGTTAGTCTGCACAAATCAGCAATCCATATATTTTGGTCTAAGAAACTGTCCTATATATGTATACTTTCCTTTTCTTGGCAGTGTTTTAAATTCTATACTATTGGCTAAATCAACAACAATATTGTGACAGTCACTAATCTGGTGTCAATTTCAGGATTGGGAGTGCAGGGTGAGGTTCAACCTGTCAATCTGGAGATAACCAATGAGACCTCTGTGGGCATGGCTTTCTCCTGAGAATTCTGGAAAATCTGGCCTTATTTCCCCCTTGGAGGTGAAAGACTTAGGACTCAGTCCCTTGGAGATACACTACTGAAAAGACACAAGGCTGCCTCCCTGTGAGACATCCCCGAGGAGAAATCACATGGGCTTACCCTGATGGAATCAGACCACTGAATCTGGAAAAGCTACTTAGAGACTCCTGCGAGTGCTGAGATGCTTGAGAAGTCACAGTGCTTGAGAAGTCCTGCCAGTGCTGAGATGCCTCTACCACCACTGGATACCAAAGACTCTGCACCAATTTGCCTGTGATTGTCCTGGCATCATTACATGTGCTTCCTGAATCAGAAGAGGATTTTATAGATTGGCATCAGACATATGGGTTAATATCAGACTTATGACCTTAGACTGGACTGGGCTGGGATGTTTCCTCAATGGTTAATTGCTCTTGTATATAAACCTCTTTCCTATGCACATATAAGTGCCTATGGATTTCTCTAGTCTACCCCCGGACTAACACAAATACCAATAGTATTACTATATGCCCCATGGGAATGCTTTGTAATGTTCTCCAAAACAGTAATAATGATGACTTTAAAAGTGAACCTGGAGCATATGTAAACCATAGGCATATGAATGTATGTTGAGCTTACACTTAATCATAGCCCTAATCTCAAAACAATTCATTCTTATGCCATAGCCCTGCTTTATATGCACACTCATGAAAGTCTCACTGAAGATACAAGTGCTACAGCAAAATGTGGTGAAGAAAGCAGATGTTGCCCAGCTAGCTGAAAGAATGGTGTCTTTGGTCTTCAAGGCTTGTGTTACAATAAGCAGTTATCCAATCAAGGCAACATCTAAGTCCACATTTTAGAAGAAGCGCATCAGTCTGTGTGATGCAAGGATTGCAAATAATCAAATCACCTTACACCTGCAATGAGAGCTCAATGAAAAAAAAACCCAAGTGGGAGTGAGACGTGCCTGACCAGAGCACATGAGAGCAAATGAAGGGGAAGGAAGAGAGAGTGGAGTGCATCCTGGCCCACTGAACCTTGAGGATGATATTCCCACTCAGAACAGTCAATGCACAGGGAGGACCATATGGCCGACTACACTATGAAACATGGTGACCCAAGGTGCCTCGCTGACCCAAGGCCTTACGGGGACAACAATGGAAAAGCAGGTTCGGCATGATATCCTGTCTGACCTCACCACACACCATGGCAAAACACTAAGGGTGTACAGCAGAGCAGAAGGTAGAGCAGAGCATGGAGTTCCCGAGGAAGTGCCAAGGATATGCTTTGGGGCCAGGGTGTGGCACCCCATCAGACTCAACCAGGTGATACTCATGGAGGTCACTCTTCATCAATGAAGAGATCTTGAACTATTTACAGGTTTTTCTTTTTTTCTTCCCCCCCCCCACTGCATCACTGCCCTGGTGGGAGTAGGAAGCCCAACCTTGCTCCTGGAGAGCTGCTGCTGGATTTGAACTGTCAACCCTGTGGACCACAGTCCCACACACAACCACTGCACCACCAGGGCTCAGCTAGGTTTTTCTTTCTTTTTTTTTGGGGGGGGGACATCACTGCTCTCCGGTGGTGGGAGTAGGAGGCCCAGCCCCACTGCTGGAATTGAACCTCTGTCCCAGTGGGCCGCAGTCCCGCGCACAACCACTACGCTACCGGGGCTCAGCCCGTTAGCTAGGTTTTTCTTGTGTTTTGTTTTTTTTTACTTATTTATATACACTTTTTGGACATTGGCATTTTGTTGTTGTTGTCATTGTTTTTGGTTTCTTTGGTCACTCCATCTTAGGATACCTTGTTTTTTTTTATACATATTGTTATCTCTGCATGTCTATCTAGATAAGATAGGCTGGATGAACAGTCTGGAGGAGAAAATTATGGGACTGATGGTTCTGTGAGGGGGGGGCATGGGACATGGAGAGGTGGGGGAAAGGAGGTGGTGTTGATCTGCCCAGGGATAAGAGAACAAGTGGTTTAAAATCAGTGACAAGGTGGATGTGAAAGGCCTGATAGGGAGTGGTCAAGAGTAATGTAACAGAGAGAAATTACTGAAACCCAAATGAATGCTGAGTATGGTAGTGGGACAAGAGGAAAGTAAAAGGAAATAGAGGAAAGAACTGGGAAGTAAAGGACATTCATAGAGGTCTATATACAGGCATGTACATAGTTGAATATATTTATATATGATGGGGAAATAGATCTATGTGCATATATTTATAGGGTTAGTATTAAGACAGAAGACAGGCATTGGACCACCACTCAAGTACTTCCTCAATGCAAGAACACTTTGTTCTGTTCAATTGGCATTACATGATGCTCACCTTCCTGACACATTCACTGAAGACAAATGTGTGCTTAAGCAAAAGTGGTGAAGAAAGCAGATGGTGCCTTGCTATCAAAAGATATAGCATCTGGGATCTTAAAGGGTTGAAAGTAAACAAGCGGCCATCCAGCTCAAAAGCAAAAGAGTCCACATGGAAGAAGCACACAAAGTGTCGAAGGGAACAGGTACAGGCATCAAAGAACTAAAAATTATATCATTATAAATGAGGGAGAGTACAGATTGGGGACCAAAGCCCATTGGCAGGTGAAGTGACATCCCCTTACAGAAGGGTTGCAAGGAGGAGACGAGGTAGTCAAGCAACAATGAAATATGCAACTTTCCTCTAGTTTTTAAATGCTTGCTCTCCAGGCCCCCTCCCCCCCCCCAACTATCATGATCCCAATTCTGCCTTACAAATCTGGCTAGACCAAGGGATGTACACTGGAGCCAGAAACATGGAGAATTCAGGACAGATGATTCCTTCAGGACTAGTGGTGACAGTGGTGATACCGGGATGGTGGAGGGAAGGTGGAGTAAGAAGGGAGAACCAATTGCAGGGGTCTACGTTTAACCTCCTCTCTGGGGTATGGACAACAGGGAAGGGGGTGAAGGGACACATTAGGCTTTGTATGATATGACAAAATAATGATAATTTGTAAATTATTAAGGGTTCATGAGGGAGAGTGAGTGGGGAGGGAGGGGAAATATGCGGAGCTGATACCAAGGGCCTAAGTAGGAGGATGTTTTGAGAATGATGATGGCAACAGATGTACAAAAGTACATACAGTGAATGTGTGTATTGATCATGATAAGAGTTGTATGAGCCCCCAATAAAATTATTTAAAAAAAGAAAAAAAAATGGGCTGAGCCCCGGTGGCGTAGTGGTTGTGCGCGGGACTGCGGCCACTGGGACGGAGGTTCAATTCCCGCTCACAGGAGCAAAGGCTGAGCCTCCTAATCCCACCACCAGGGCAGTGATGCCTAAAAAAAAAATGCTTTTAAAGAACAATAGCTGGGGGGGGGGGCATGAGAAATAAACCCAAGCAAACATAAAACAACAAATGCTGGAGAAGGTGTGGAAGATACTAGAGCTTAAATTCTGAACACCCGACTTTGCAGAATGCTATGGGTGACAGTGAAGTCCTAAAATCCATTTGTAGGGGTCCCAAGGGGATTACACCTCTGGTAAGGCCCTCTGACCAGGAATGTGATACAGACCAGGATTGGTAAGGGCCTTGTCACCAGACAGTGCACTGTTGCAGTTAGGGTAAAATGGGACACCCGGTCACTAGTTCCCCTTTTTGATCCAATGGACACTTGCTTCTGTTATGAATCTTTCCTGCTGTCTTTTTTGTTTTGTTTTGTTTTTTGGACATCACTGCCTTCTGGTGGTGGAAGTAGGAGGCCCAGCCTTTGTCCCTGTGGAGCCGCTGCTGGAATTGAACCTCCATCCCAGTGGGCCGCAGTCCTGAGCACAACCACTACGCCACCGGGGCTCAGCCCCCCTGCTGTCTTTTCAATGGCGGTGTTTTCCTGTTTTATTCTGTCGCTATTGGGTTATTTTTGTTTTGATTTTCTATGTTTTTATGTATATGAAATCCAGGATAGATAGATCTACAGAGACAACAGCTGGATTAATAGTTTCCTAGGGGGAAGAGCGGGGAGGTTGACAGGAAATGGTGAACTAACAATAAGAACTAACTAACAATAACGAACAATAATAAAACAGGAAGAAGAAAGTGTCCTGAAATTAATGGTGATGATGTTTGCACAGTTATTTTTAATATGATTGAACTATTGAAATGTATGATGTGTGAATGATATGTCAATAAAACTGCCAGTCAGGATACAGTGTAGCAATGATGAAATATGCAACTTTCCTCTAGTTCTTAAATGCTTCCCCCCGACCCCCCAACGATCATGATCCTAATTCTACCTTACAAATCCAGCTAGACCAGAGGATGTACACTGGTACAGATAGGAACCAGAAACATGGGGAATCTAGGACAGATGATCCCTTCAGGTCCAGTGGCGAGAGTGTTGGTACTGGGAGGGTGGAAGAAAGGTGGGGTAGAAAGGGGGAACCGATTCCAAGGATCTACATATGGCCTCCTCCCTGGGGGCCAGGGAAGTGGGTGAAGGAAGACATCGGACAAAGTAATAATAATTTATAAATTATCAGGGTTTGTGGGGGGAGGGAACAGGGAGGAAGGGAAAATATGAGGAGCTGGTACCAGGAGCTTAAGTGGAAAGAAAATGTTTTGAGAACGATTATGGTAACCAGTGTACAAATGTGCTTTACATACAATGGATGGATGTGGGCTGAGCCCCGGTGGCGTAGTGGTTGTGTGCAGGACTGCGGCCCACTGTGTTTGCAGTTCAAATCCAGCAGCAGCTCTCCAGAAGCAAGGCTGGGCTTCCTACTCCCACCAGGGCAGTGATGCCACACACACACACAAAAAACCCCAAAACAATGGAAGGATGTATGGATTGTGATGGGAGTTGTATGAGCCCCCAATAAAATTATTTTTGAAAATACCAAAAAAAAGTACTTAGTGCTGTTTCCTTTACCTCTTGTAACTTCTGAAAAACTTACCTTGGGTAAATTTTTAGGTTTCTCGAAGTCTTCTTCAAATTAAATAATAGTTTAGCCAACTAATTAAAAAAAAATTCAACCTTGAGCATCATACTCCTTTAAGAACTGCCTATATCGGATCAAAATGAGGACAGTAACTTGAAAGATTTGATACATACAAGCCTGAGGGGCAGCGAAGAGACCAGTGGTTTAGTGGTGACACCTTGGGCTGCTTGACCACAAGGTCAAAAGGGAAAAGGAGGAGGCTTTCTCGCTAGTAAAGAGTTAGTCTCAGAAAGCCCCAAGGGGCAGTTCTACCCTGTCCTGAAGGGTCACGATGAGGCAGCATCGACTTGAGGGTAGTGAGTTTGGTTTGCGTTATCTTAGGGGGCCGTGAATTTATGTTAATGGGGAAGAAACAACTAGAAACTCAGGTTGAGGATGATTGCACAACTCCAAGAAAGCAATGGATGTCACCGAACTGTATGTCCGTGTAGAAAGGGTTGACTTGGTGCATATTCTCACCACCAACAAAATAATGTTAACAATAATAATCACTGGTTGCCATTGTGGTATGTTCCTTTTTAATGTATTTTCCTAAGCATTTATGTTACGGGTCTATACAGCTCTCAAATTTGCTAAATAAGAACAGTAATCTTAGGGAAATAAAAGCTGAAATGTAAAAGCACTTGCATTGCTAACTCACAGAAGGGGGATATTTTTCCAAGCCACTAGTTATTCTTAGAAACCATTTCTATTTGCTTCCTTGACTAAAAAGGAAGTATGGCCACCATCTGTTGTTACCAGACCAGCTGTAACTGAAACCGGAGATCTTGGGTGTGGGGGGCGAGTTAAGCATTCTCATTCCTGATTTCTGGAGTGGTGTTTTTTTAAGACTGCCTGATTGTGGCTCGGACTAGAGGGCCCTCTGCTGGAATATATGCAACATGATGCACAGGAATCTTTCGGAAAGAAAACAAGGGAGAAAGTGAAGTGGGGGGAATTCTTAGAATCAAAGAAAATAATCAAGTATTCATCTGATATTTGCAAGTTGGAAATTGTCTGAAAAATATATTATTTATGTGATCATAATAGCCATACAAGGGATATATTGATGTTTGAAGGTTATTTTTCAAAGTTAATTACTAAAATGGTACATGCTTTCTCATCACTTTGGAAGCCCAAACTATGTGATCCTGAATATTAATTAACTTTTGTTTGTTTAATTTTCCTATCCATTTGAGAGTGGTGTAACTCTTTTGTGACTCAACAGCTTTCTTCTCAGAATCACCTTTTTTACAGCCAAATCCTGGGACCATGATCCTTTGGATTAGTTGTTTTGAAGCCCTTAAGATATCTAGGCTTTAAAATGTTTGTGCAGGCTAATTAATTTCTCCTCGTGTATCTTGGTTAATAACAAAAAATGTAAAACACCCTCCCCTCATTGATGAACATGGTTAGATTCCAAGGACTCAGTCGTTAAGTGAAATTGGTGTTTGTTTTGTTTTTAATGGAGGACAACCACGTCAGATCACAAAATGGATCACTCCATTGTCATATAAGTGTTAATTTACATCATGACTTAACTGTCCGAACACTGAGAATCATGGACCAGCCAAGCTGATACATCAGCTAAACAGTCAAAGAAGTGCAACTTCCACCTGACACTATGGCATTGTTGCTCCAGTCATGCGTTGTTAAGGGGCAGAATAGTCAGAGAGTAAAATTGTTTTCCTCTTGTTGTAAGTGGCAAATGGGAGATAAGTGAGGTGAAAGTGGGTCCAAATGCATTACAGATGTCCCCAAAAAGAGACACTCACAGGTTCAATGAAAATAATTCAGTAACTCAGAAAGAAGCTCAGTGAATAAAATCAAGTTGCAGCTTGTGTTAGGTATTTAGTATTCCTAGAATGATAAGAATACAAGTGGATCCTTTTCACAAACAAACAGAAATGAGTTTTCTTGAGGTATAGAAGGCTAGAAGTCTACATTCAGGGTACCAACTCTTGGAAAAGATGGTCTCTCTGTTGGCTCCGGAGGCAAATCGTTGTTATTTCCAGCTTCTGATCTGGCACCAACTTCATGTGCCTTGGCAGTTCTCTTTCCCCACCTGTGTTTACTGACTTGCTTGTTCAATGATTTCTATGTACCAATAGAGTTTAACTCAATGTACACTAATTTGAAAACAGTCAAAATGCAACTGGAGAAGAGCTGCCTCCTCAAAGTAGAGTGAGCCTTAATGATGTGCATGGAGTAAAGCTGCCAGTGCAATAATTGTGAGGCTGGCTCAGAACCAGGCCAGTTTTCATTCCTTTGTACAAGGGTCACTGTGACGTACATCCAACCTTCAGGCACCTAACAATAGCCGGGAGCCCTGGCGGTGTGGTGGATTGCTGTTGGGCTGTGATCTGCATGGGGGGGGGGGCGCAGTCTGAACCCACCAGCAGCTCCATGGGAGAAAGACTGGGCTTTCTACCCCAGTAAATGGGTCTAATCTCAGAAACTCGTTGCCGGGGGTGAGGGGGGTGGTCACTATGGTTTTGCTTGGAACAACAATACCCTGATTCACTAATATAACAAAGAACACCCATTCCTAAATGGTATTTTATCTGCAGGCATGGAGATTAGGATTTACAACGCATCCTTAGGTGGAGATATATTTCAATGCCTAACATTCTACCTGTTGTCTCCCAAAATGGCCACATGTAAAACACGTTCACCTCATCACATTATCCCCAAAGTCTTATGTCAACTTCAGACCCCAAATCTTATCTTATGAATTATCTAACTCAAATATTGAGGAGATTTTAGCTATATTCCATTATGGAGTAGAATTAGCCTTTATCTGTGAATCCATGAAATCTGGAATACAAATTGTTTCTAAAATACAATACAGGGAAAAATACAAGAGTGGAACAGGTGCAAGGTGAATATTTCCAATAGAAATGGAGGAAATTGGAGAAAAAGAAAGGATAATGGGCATCAAGCAAATCATATTAGTTCTCTAGGTTTGAAAATAATCATCTCTTTTCTGAGGTCCTCGGTATAATTCCCTATTCTCCAGCCTCTGGATTTTGGGTGGGGTCCTGAACTTCAGCTCCACCTTCCAGGCCCTTTAGTATCGGAACTCTGCTCGCTTGACTTCAGGCAGACCCATTCACCTCGTGCAACGGTCGGCAAACTGCAGCTTGCGAGCCATATGTGGCTCTTTCAGTGTGAACGGCCAGCTCTGAAGTAACACTGAAAACATTTGAAGGTGATTATTTCAGATCTTGGTGATTTCATTTGTGTGGAAAAACATATTTAAGGCTCTTGAGTGGTTCCAAAGTTGTTAGGAGGGACAGGACTGGCTCTTTGGTCTCAAGACTTTGCCAACTTCTGGCATCTGAGTGGTGCCCCCAACCCTGTGGAACACCCCATTTCACCCCACTCTTGGATCTGGTGCTCTCATCCCTTTGGCTTTGGGCAGTGGTCCCACATTTCCTAGCCCAGCATAATAGCAAGCCCACACTCAGTGACCAAGTGAGAAAAGATCTGACTCTGAAGCTTAGGAAGCTGTGGCCCCACCTTTTGAAATGGAGAAGGGCCTGTTTCTCGTGATCCTTCCAAGAGTTGTGCTGATCACTGAACTACTTCAAGGATGGGTTCTTTCTTCCTTCCTTTCTTCCTCTCTCTCTCTCTCTTTTTCTTTCAACTACTGATGTAGCTCCTTTGGCCTGTTTCCTGTATGTAGAACTCTAAGAGGCAGACAGCATTCTTTTTTGTTTGTTTGTTCATTCCTTGATCCCATCTGTCTAAGCCGATGGATTTTCTTCTGTGATTAGATCCATCCACCACAGGCTTCATCTCTTTAACAAAACATGGTGTAGACATGCATGGTAGTAACAGAATCTGTTATCAATTTGAGACTTAACAGTGAAGGAGTGGAGTCTAGTCTGTCAATCAGGTCTCAACTTGATGACCTCATGTGGAGACACTAAGGAGATAGTAGCTCATTGGAGGTGGGACACACACTCACTCCCTGCTAGACATTCCTGCTGACCAGACACATGGAGCTAAGCTAGAGTCCTGGAAGCTACAGGAGTCACGTGGAGCCTGTGACTACTGAGATGCTTCCACTGCCACTGGATCCATAAGACTTTCCACCCACTGGCCTGTGATCTTCCTGTATTCACCGTCATTGCATGTGTTGTGTAAGTCTGAAGAGGAATTTATGGCTTGGTATTGGTTCAATATGGGCTGATACTGGACTTATGGACTTGAGCTGGACAGAGCTGGGGTGTTTTCTCAATAGACATTTGTTCTTGTACATAAAGCTATTTCTTATTCACGTATGAATGTTTGTGAATTTTGTTTTTCTTGTCTACCCAGACTAACACACCATGTCTTTGGTGAAATTCTGGAATGCATGTCCTTACTTTGTTTTTGTTTTTGCATCACTGCCTCTGGTGGTCGTGGGAGCTACCAGAGGCTCCTGAGAGCTGCTGCTGGATTTGAACTGCCAAGCCCACGGGCCACAGTCCCGCACTCAACCACTTACGCCACCGGGGCTCAGTCCACATATCCCTACTTTGTACAACATAATTTTCCAAATCTTTAAGCTCTATATTCCTTTTTTGCTGCTCATTTTTTAACCTCTCTCTTCTCTGTGCCAAGAGAAATTAAGTAGTCCCTTTGAGATCGTTCTTAGAAATGTCATTAGCCAGATATTCAAATTCATCATTTCCAAGTTCTACCTTCCACAAAGCATTTGAACATAACTGACAGGTTCTTTGCAACTGCATTGTCCAATCACATATACGCTATTTTATTTTAAAATTTCACATTTGTTGTCTACATTTCTAGCACCCTTCTGTAATTGGAGGCCAGTGTCTAAAACCATACAGACTTTCTCTTACTTCTTCTCATTTTCTTCTGCACCCTCAGCAGAATTCCATTTGCCTCGTCTCTTTTTAACTCCTACTCCTGATATTTCTTCAAGGTAGTTTGGCATCTCACCCTCCCCTTCCACCACCGTGTCTGCTTGCTTTTACTGACTGGATTGTTTAATTTCTTTTTGTGTGTGTCTCAAAAGATATTGATTCACGATATAGCTTATACTTGATTCAAACCTTGCTGCTGTAGTGGTTATGAGTTGGACTGATAACCACAAGGTCAGCAGTTTGAAACCACCAGTGGTTCTATGGGAGAAAGATGAGGCTTTCTATTCCTACAAAGAATTGCAGTCTCAGAAACTCGTAGGAGCACTATGAGTCTGAATCAACTTGATGAGAATGAGAATCTTGATCCATTCAAACGAACAAGACAGCACATGCCAAAACAGGATTATAACCACAGGCATAGAGGTTAGGAGTTTTAAAACATATATTTTTGTGGGGACATCATTATCATTAAATCAATAACATAGATCAATAGGTACTCACTGATCTCATATTTGTTAAGAAATTATGTAGGCATAGGATTACAAAAATGATCAGAAGTTCACTGAACCAAGTATTTTTAGAAAGCTTACAGAAGTTAGTCAACTGTAAATCTATGGAGGACTGTCTGTACATTTTTTCTCATTTCTGACACTAATTCCAAGTTTTAGGGGTTTCCCCAAGTCACCTTTATGTCTGAAACTTCACTCAAAGGACTCAGTCACAGAAATCATAGTTACAGTTATAGTTACAGTCTATTTCAGGAAGCAGACACTCATTTAAACCAGCCAAGTCAAGAGGCTTAAAGGCCAAATGCAAAGCTTCTACTGGTGGTTCTTCATGGAGGCAGAGTGTTAATCCTTTCCGGAACATTTGTAACAATACACACAGAGAATGGCCAAGCAGGCAAGCTCACCTGAACCTTGATTACAAGAATTTTTCTTGGACCTCGTTCACATACTGCCTGTATGAACAATCTTTAATTTCAAGCCTCCTGGAGGTAAGATTGATGCTGCATGTTCCAAAGCCTCCATCGTAAATCACATTGTTACACTGTCTGGACCAGTGCTCCTAAACAAAGATATGTGTGTCAGGCAGAACATTTGAAGGACTTAGAGATCACCTCCCAGTAGTTTAAGGCAAAGGCTGGACCTCTCTTTGTTTTTTGTTCATGCTTGTAACAGATATGTTTCTTTTTGTTTGTTTGTTTTTAAGTCATATTGGCATGTCATCCACACATCATACAATTCAATAGTTCAATTATATCAAGAAGAATTGAACAATCAGCCTGAGTCCCGGTGGTGTAGTGGTTGAGTGTGGGACTGCAGCCCACAGGGTTGGCAGTCCAAATCCAGCAGCAGCTCTCCAGGAGCAAGGCTGGGCCTCCTATTCCCACCAGGGGGCAGTGATGCCCACAAAATCAAACAAACAAAAAATTGAACAATCAATACTACAATAAATTTCAGAACTTTTCCTTTTCCCCCTTAGTTACACCACCTTTAAAACGAGTTGTGTAATCACAATCAATTGTAGTACACTCTCCCCTCTCCCAAATTCATTATTTACTCCCCAATCCACCCTCCTATCTCTCACCCCCTACTCCTACAAAACCTTGCATCAGTTCTTGTCTCTAGGCATCCGCGTCTTCTGTGCTTTACAAACTGGGAAACCCAACAGAAACAATAAAGAGCAAAAACAAGCTCCTCCAGGGCGGGTCCTTTCAAAAAACACCTCCGCTGAAAAGAAAGGAAAGATTCGCGACAGAAGCAAGTGTCCATTGGATCAAAAAGGAGAACTAGTGACCAGGTGTCCCATTTTACCCTAACTGCGACAGTGCACTGTCTGCTGACGAGGCCCTTCCCAATCCTGGTCTGTATCGCATCCCTAGTCAGAGGCCTTACCAGAGGTGTCATCCCCTTGGGGCCCCTGCAAATGGATTTTAGGCTTTCACTGTCACCCATAGCATTCTGCAAAGTCGGGTGTTCAGAAATAAAGTGGTAAGGATAAACTAACAATAATATAAAGATAAAAATATAAATAATGAGTGAAAAAGAAAGACCACCACTGGCATTTAAAAAGCCAGGGATGAAGTTTTTGACTTGGAGAAAGCAAGGGATACCTGAGCCTAGAACAAATTCAGGTTGGGTCAAGAGGGAGGTCAACTGACCACGTGTCAAGCTCGATCCAGCACAATGAGGGTTATAACTGCCCCACCCCGGAAGGAACCAAATGGAGAAATACTGTTCATAAATGACCTTTCTCTCTTTATTTCATTTTATTCATTTTATCACCATCTATGTATATTTATTCATTATAAACACAATTAACCGGGCTGAGCCCGGTAGCGTAGTGGTTGTGCGCGGGACTGCGGCCCACTGGGACGGAGGTTCAATTCCAGCAGTGGGGCTGGGCCTCCTACTCCCACCACCGGAGAGCAGTGATGCCCCAAAAAATAAATAAATAAATAAAAATAAACACAATTAACCATTTGTACCAGAGACCACATAAGGAAAGTAACTTAACATTCTAATTCTTGAATAGAAAAATTAAACCTTGCAGTAAGACATTAAGTTTTCTTTTTTTTGGGGGGGGGGCATCACTGCTCTCTGGTGGTGGGAGTAGGAGGCCCAGTCCCACTGCTGGAATTGAACCTCCATCCCGGTCATTAAGGTTTTTTTTAATGGAACTTTTTCAAGAGTGTAAAAAAAATCAGGATTATAGTGATCACTGTTTGAAAATATGCTGTTCAAGACTCTGGCCTGTGGCTAGTGGGCTAGTGGGGCTCTTTTTGTGGCTTAATCTGACTAGATCCTTTACAGATGGGTTTTGGGCTCACATTGTTCTCCACAGCCTTCTACAAAGTGGGTGTTCGTGATTTTTAGCTTGGATCCTTTCCCCTTCCTCGTCTTTGGATTTTGTCATTGCCATCTTGGATCACACAGGCTGGTGTGCTTCTTCTGTGTGGACTTAGTTGACTTCTCGTTTAGATGGCCGCTTATTTGAATGCAAGCCTTAAAGACTAGCTTTCTTCACCCCATGTTGCTATAACACCCTTCTCGACTGAGCCCCAGTGGTGTAGTGGTTGAGTGCAGGACTGCGGCCCATTGGTTTGGCGGTTCAAATGCAGCACCAGCTCTTCGGGAGCAAGGCTGGGGAGCTCCCACGACCACCAAAGGGCATTGATTCCCCCCCAAAAAACAACAAGGGCTGAGCCTCGGTGGCGTAGTGGTTATGTGCAGGACTGCAGCCCACTGGGATGGAGGTTCAATTCCAGCTCCACAGGAGCAAAGGCTGGGCCTCCTACTCCCACCACCAGAGGGCAGTGGTGCCCCCCCAAAAAAACAAAAAACAACAAACCAACAAAACTAAACACCCTTCTCTTCATTGATAATTTCATGCAGGTGAGTATGGAATAGGGCCTTTTTCATAACTAACAGTTCTTGGATTGGGGCTACAGTTCATGGGGCCCCATCTGCTTGTCCCTAGGATATGCATGACTTGGGCTTACTTTGGAGGGGCCTTAGCTCTCTTTGGATAAATTTAATTCTTCATTATTTAAGACCTAATTCATCCATTTTTCCTGATTTTTCTATTATTACAACATTCATCTTGATTTTAATTCAACATTTCTTGTCTCGTTTTGTTTCTTTCTTTTCTCCTTTTTTTCACATGTAAGGTTTCCATTCAATTTTCAGATCTCTGCTAGCTTCGTGGTTACTAGTTGTGCTGACTGCAAGGGGAACGATTCAAAACCACCAGTCATTCCACAGGGCCTTTCTATGCCGGTAAAGGGTTTCAGTCTGAGAAACTCACAGGGGCAGTTCTCCCCAGCCCTAAAGGTCACTATGAATTGCCATTTTCTCGATCACAGTGAGTTAGGGTCTAAGTGTACTTTCTGATTGTTTCTTCCATCTCCCATTTCCCTTTTTCCCATTTTTAAATGTTCTCGTGAGTTATTTTCTAGGATTTCATATTGTAGTAATTTATTTCTAGTGTTTGGAGTATAGCCCTGGTGGCGCAGTGATGATTACGAGTTGGGTTGCTACCGGCATCAGCAGTTCGAAACTAGCAGCTGCTCCTCTTGAGAAAGACGAGGCTTTCTATTCCTATAGAGAGTTCCAGTCTTGGAAACCAACAGGGGCAGTTCTCCCCTGTCCTATAGGTTTGTTCTGAGTCAGAATCTACTTGATGGCAGTGAGTTTGAATTTTGAGCACAGATTTCTTTTTTTAATACATTTATTGGGGGCACTTACATCTCTTATCACAATCCATACATTTCTCCAGTGTGTCAAGCACATTGGCAATTATGCCACCATCATCATTTTCAAAGCATTCTCTTCCCACTTGGGCCCCTGATATCAGCTCCTCATTTCTCCCCCCTCCCTCCCATACTTACCCTCCCTTTATAAGTTATAGATTATTTTTTCCATATCTTACCTCGTTCTGTCACTCTTCACCCATTTTTCTGTTATTTGTCCCCCCTGGGAGGGGGTTCTAGATTGATCCTTGTGTTTGATTCCCCCTTTCTCCCCCCACCTTCCCCTAGTCTCCTAAACTCTCCTTGGTGGCCCTGAGGGGTTTATCTATCCTGGATTCCCTGTGTTGTGGACTCTTATCTGTAGCAGTGTGCAGAGCATAGATTTCTTAATGTATACATCTTAGTGTTTCACCTAAGTATTGTAATGTTCACATCAAATTTATCAGTCTATTGGTATCAATTTTTTTGGGGGGGTGGTATCAATGTTTTACCACGTTGAATGAAATGTGGAAATTCTACTTTCCTTATCTCCTCCATTTAATAACATAATTGTATTTCCTCTAAATATCATGTACTACATCAGATAGTATTAAAACTTTTGTTGTAACTATCAGCTATGATTTTTTAAATTAATAAGAGGATAGTGTCTTCATTCCTGTGTGCTGCCGAAACACATTTATTTTATAGTATCACATTTTTATACAAATATGTATGTTCAGGCTAAGCCCTGGTGTGTAGTAGTTCTGTGCAGGACTGCAGCCCACAGGATTGGCAGTTCAAATCCAGCAGCAGCTCTCCAGGAGCAAGTCTGGGCCTCCTACTCCCACCAGAGGGCAGTGATGCCCCCCCCAAAAAAACCCCAAATATGTGTGTTCCCTTTTTTGCATGTGCAAAGTTCACAACCTTCTCATGTGTTAGTTTCCTATTCATGCTATTGGTCTGTGAATGTTTACATGGGACTGTTATATGTGAAAATACAGTAAACAAAAGGAAATTGACAAGAGATGTCTTAGAATTTCAGAAAAACAAAGAACGTCACTTAAAAGTGAAACCCTATTTATTAGACAAATGAAGTCACTGCCACTGAGTCAATCCTGCCTCCTGGCCACCACAGAACAGACTCGAAGAATTCCTTAGGGTTTCCACCACCGTGGATCCCACCTCTCTTCTGCAAAGAACCTCAGAATGGATGCAAATTGGGATAAATGGAATTTAATTGTGTTCCTTAAAAACGCGTGTTGGTGGCTGAGCCCCGGTGGCCTAGTGGTTGTGTGCGGGACTGCGGCCCACAGGGTTGACAGTTCAAATCCAGCAGCAGCTCCCCAGGAGCGAGGCCGGGCTTCCTACTCCCATCAGGGCAGTGATGCCACACACACAAAAAACGTGTTGCTTGGCATCCTAATGTTTGTACTTGTGAAAGGAGCAGCTGGGTGGCTCGGTGGTGAAGTGCTCAGCTGGAAACCTCAAGGTCGGTGGTACCAACCCACCTGCCCCAGGGGAGAAAGGCTCTTTGCTTCTGTAGAGACTCTGACCTGGGGAGCCTCGCAGGCCGCTCTGCTCTGGCCTATAGGGTCGCTAGGACTCAGAATTGACTTGACAGCAACAGTCTGCTTTTCCATTTGGGGTACTTGTAAATATTGCCCTGTTTGGAAATTAGGGTTCTGTTAGTGAAGTTCTGTTTGGGTGGAGTAGGGGAGAGTGGATCCTAAACCTATTCAATTTTGGCTTTTTTTTTGGGGGGGGGGGCATCACAGCCCTCTGGTAGGAGTGGGAGGCCCAGCCTTGCTGCTGGATTTGGACCGCCAACCCAGTGGGCCGCAGTCCCGCACACCACCACTACGCCACCGGGGCTCAGCCCCAATCTTGAGTTATAAAAATAGCCGAATGGCCACACAAACACAGAAGGGGAAATACCATATGAAAGCAGATACTGGAAGTGTAAGGATTGCCAGGAATTACTGGAATTGTAAGGAAACTGACTGAGACATATCCTGAATTAGGGCTTCTGGTCTCCTGAACTATGAGCAAATGCATTTCTCATCTTTAAAGACTTGTGCTATCTTTGCTTTGGCTAAATGACTTTCTGTGGTAGACAGGACATTTTGCATATTATATTTTGAAATGGAACCTTCTCTTAGGGAATGATGCATCGTGAGGCGTGGGTAGCACAAAGAGAACTCAGGCTTCTACTTGCTGCTTCATTTAAGATGGGAATTCATCTCTCTTCCCAGCCTCTTGATACCTTCCCAGTGCAAGCAGGGCCCGGCCTGGCACCTGCCTTTGTAGAGGGCTATATAGATCAAGTTCCAGGTGGCCCCAGAGGAAGGTGACCCAAGAATACGGAGCACTGACTCGGTCGTATTCATACTACTTGGTTCAGTCAGTCTGGTTGATGCCCGCAGGAGCGGAGACCTAGCCTCTCCACTGGGCCTCACTGACAGGTGAGATGGTGATGTGGGACAAGAGGGAGGAGACTAGCCCCACTCTGCACCTGGAACATTTTGTCGACTCTTGTTGCTGTGGGGTGGGAGTGAAGTCTCAATTTGCCTCTGGTTCCTAATTACCTTGGCAGGGACTAGGCACGATTGGGGCTTTCAAAGGCTGAGGGATGGAAGATCCACTTCCTCCTCAGCCCTGCCAACACCATTTGGGGAGGGACACCCACCGCGCTGCTGCCAGCTTCCTCATGGTGGGGATAGGGTAGAAATAAGTCCTCTGTTCGCTTCATGAAACCACGGGGCGGGAGGCTTGTTTTTTTTTCCATTTGTATTTGGCTGGTAGAGCTTAAGTATTTCCCCAAAGCTTCTCTCATATTAGGTCACCTTTCCTCCAGTCCTTAGCTCAGGGGAACTTCCTTTGCTTACACAGTTTGGCCTATGTCTGTTGGCAGCTGTAAATTGTAGGCTTCTGTGGCCTCATGTCCAGGCTACATGACAGAACTCATTGCCATACTCAGGTCTCTAGATAGTCACCATCTTTGTCTTACTAACACTTGTTTGCTGTGTTATATGCAGGACATTTTTCATTGGGAGTACTGTGGAGGAATGAGACTCCGTATCTCGGGGTGCTCCTCTTGCCCAGCTTTGGCCCAGTGGGAGCTGGTGCCTGTAGAACTCTGATGGGTCGCCATCATTGTGTGTGTGCTCCCCTACTTTCTGACGAAATGTGTTCTAAACTCATCTTGTGCTTTCCCTGACCCAGTTGTAGAGAAGCCCGTCTCTAAAGACCCCGAATCCTTGAGGGGAGAGGAGTTTTTAGAACCCATGAGTGAGGTGGGACAGGGTGAGGGGTGGTCAGGAGAGAGCCTCTTCATTCCTCCTCAGACTCTGATACTCCGATTTTCCTGATAGAAAGTGTGAAGTTCAGCACCGAGTGGCCATTCATGGGAGAACTAGCAAGTTCCAATCCCGTATGGTTGATGGGGTTCAGCGATAAGCCAAACACACTACCACCACCAGCAGCAGCTGCAGCAGCAGAAGGGTTAAGCCACAGTATTCTAAAAGCATGAAATCACTTCAGAATAAACAAGGTGGGTCCTTCTGGCCGGTGAGCAGGACACCTTAATCAGAGATAAGATGCACTTTGCTCTGAGTTGAGAAGGGAGGTTGTCCTTGTAGTTTTCAAAATTGCAGCTCTGCAAATGATCAGGACACCTTTAGACTCGATTTGTCCCTGGGTCTCATGCATTGCTTCTTTCAGGTTTACCTCAGCACTGAGTGGACTCTGAGTTAGCATGTTTGGGGTTTTATCTCCATCTACCAGCCTGTGTTAGGATATTTACCAGAGCCTGGCTTCAAGGTTAAGCTGTTTACCAAGCCGAGCCGCACAGGGTCCTTTGTCTAGTTTATCTTCACAGGCTCTTTTGCTTTCCCTGAACCACAAGGGCAGGAGCCCCTGTTCTGTCCCTTACAGAAAACATGTCATGACTTCTTATGTGATCGAATGGTTGAACTATTCAGTTGTATGATATGCAAATTATGTGCCAATAAAAACAGTTAGTAAAAAAAAAAAGAAAGTATATGATGATAAGGTTGGATGTGACTCTGGTCACAGTAAATGCTCCTCTTGTCCTGAACCCCCACCAGGTCCTCCAAGCAGCCAGACCGACGGTAGGAAGATGGTGCTGAGGATAAGCTGACGACATAGCAGAAGTTTTGAGAGATCTAAGAGCTGGTGGCATAGTGGTTAAGCGTTGGACGCTAAACCACAAAGTCAGCGGTTTGAACCCACTGGCTGCTCCTGAGCAGAGAGATGAAGTTTGCTAGGCAGTCTCAGAAACTCATAGGGGCAGTTCCCCCCTGTCTGTCAGGTTTGACCCAATGGGAGTGAGTTTGTTTTCTTTGTGGGGTTTCTGATGGGGGTGATTTTAAGAGGTGGTGGCAGAGTGGGTGACTTTGGGGCTGCTAAGCACTAGGCGCACAGTTCGAAATCACCAGCCACTCTGCAGGAGAAAGATGAGGCTTTCTACTCCCGGGAAGAGTCACAGTCTCCGACACCCACAGAGACAGCTCCACGTTGTCCTATAGGGTCGCTGGGAGTCGGTATCGACTGACCATCGGCAGAGAAGAGGTGGACCAATGAAAGCTTTAGTTTGCTCGGGGGGGGGGGGCAGGGATGGGTCATTTAAATAAGCAATAACAAATCTGATTGGTGCCTTTCTGCTGTTTCATCCTGTCAGGTGCTCGCCTTCTGTCAAGCGTCGCAGCTGCAGGGTGTGGGGCCCGCCTAGCCACTGACTCAGCCGAGAACGGCTTCTTCTTCGCCGCGGGTGTCTGGATCGCCCGCCCCTTCTCCGGCACCCCCCCTCTCGCCCGCCCCTCAGGCTCCTCCAGGCCATTGACTTGTCAGCCCCCCCACCCCCACCCCCGCACCCCCGCCTCGGCTGGCCGCGCAGAGTCCCCGCCCCCCTGAGTTGGAGAGCGTCTCTGATTGGTGCCCGGCGCTGTTGCTAGGTCGCCCCTCTGCGCCGACAGGGCAGTGCCGCCGTGGAACAGCGCCCGGGCGACGGGGACCACGAGGCCGGGTCCGAGGCCGTGATTAAACCATGAGGGCGGGTATTGAGGACTTGCTAACTGCTAGCGTGTGTTTGCACTAGACCTGTCAGACCTCATGCAATCTGAATAGAGGCGAAGGGCTCCACCACTTGCCCGACCCTGCAGTGCCCGGCCAGCCTGGGCGCTCGGGGTGGAGGTGGGGTGGGGGGGCCCCCACGAGATTTCCGGAAGGCGTAGCACGTGATGGTCACGAGTAGCTGGGGGAAGGGGTGGGGACGGGGGAGGGCAGGGAGAAAGAGAGGACGCAGGAAGGGGTGAAGCCTGCAGGGTCTGGTGCGACCCAGGACCCGCTACCACCAAAGAGGTTGCTGTGGGTCCACATTGTCCCTGGGCCTTCTGGACAGCAGATGACAAAATACCTGCCCCATCTTTCAGTCTTTCAGCGCTGGAGACCCATGGCGGGGCGGATCTATCAGATGGGCCCCTTTGCCCCCGCTGAGGGTTGTGGGTGTTTATTTCAAAGGACCAAAAAAAAAAAAAAACAAACCCAAACAACTCACTGCCTTTGAGACCTTTCTGACCCCCGACGCCCCTCTAGGACAAGGAGGAACTGCCCCATTGAGGTTCTGAGAGTAGAAATCCTGAGGTGGGTTGGAACTGATGACCTTGCAGCTAGCAGCCTAACGTGTAACCTCTGTGCCACTAGGGCTCCTTTCCTGCATCTTGTGATACTTTTACCAACTATGTATTACTCTCTGAACTTAAAGTACCTCTCCCCTCTTTACATTTTCTAAATGATCTAATTGTATATGTTATTCTTGGGTTTCATTGCATGTTGCTCAACACTCTACGGATTGTATGTTTCACTTTTTTTTAAACGGCCTCTTGTGGTTTAATTTTATTGAGCTGTAGTTAACATGTAGAACAATTCAAACATTCAATCATATTAAGAAGGATTGTGAAATTGTGGACACAATCAGTTTGGGAATACTTTCTCGTTCTTTTACCCATCCTTTCCACACCCTTCCCTTCCCTGCCCCCAGGCAGTCATCAGTCTAACTATTGTCTTTGGAATTCTTCCCATAGCAGTTTCTCCTACGGACAGACACACAAAACCAGGACAGGAACAAATGAGGTCACCGCACCAATGAAGCAGGTAAGGACAAGGTTTTGATTAACACTTTAAAGTTGCATAGAGAAGAATTCTATGCTCATTTTCCTGTGCAGTTTGTGTTTGTAGCTAATTCTTTCCTTTGGTTTATTGGGGGGGGCATCACTGCCCTCTGGTGGGAGTAGGAGGCCCAGCCTTGCTCCTGGAGACTGCTGCTGGATTTGAACCACCATGCCAGTGGGCCTCAGTCCCGCACTCAACTACTGCGCCACCAGGGCTCAGCCCCTGATTCTTTCCTTTAAAAAATCTGATAATAACTGCGGCCCACTGGGATGGAGGTTCAATTCCGGCTCCCAGGAGCAAAGGCTGGGCCTCCGACTCCCACCACCTGAGGGCAGTGATGCCTAAAAAAAAAAAAATAATGATAATAATAATAATAATAAAATAAAAAATCTGATAATATATGACAAAATAATAATTTACAAATTATCAAGGATTCTTGAGGGAGGGGTGGGTGGGGAGGGACGGAGAAAAAATGAGGAGCGGATACTAAGGTCTCAAAAAGCAAATGTTTTGAGAATGATGATGGCAACAAATGTACAAATGTGCTTGATAGAATGTATGTATGGATGGCCTGTGATTAGAGTTGTATGAGCCCCCAATGAAATGATTTTTTAAAACTTAGATATTTAGTAATAAACTAATAAATACGCTTAAAGGAATTTTTCTGACCTCTAGTCACATAAAAGTAATCCACACAACCCTTGCATTAGAATCTCAACAATGACCATTAGATGTTTACAAATGTGAGCAGAGTTGCAAACAGATCAGGCAACTGACATTTTAAATGAAAATGAAATAAATCGACCAAGAACAATTTTTTTTGGGGGTGGGCATCACTGCCCTGGTGGGAGTAGGAAGTCCAGCCTTGCTCCTGGAGAGTTGCTGCTGGATTTGAACTGCCAACCCCGTGGGCTGCAGTCCCGCACACAACCGCTGCACCAACCGGGGCTCAGCCTCAAGAACAATTTTAAGAAAAAAAAATTCCCATAGCAAGTTTTTCTCTAATATTTAAATTTTGTATTCCCCATAGACATTTCAATACCTTAGGACTGCTCTTTATGTAAGGTGCTAAGTAGGGATCAGATTGTCCCAACTGCTTGTTAAAATAGCCCTCTTTCCCCACTCATCTGCAGTGACTCTAGCCAGGAGTCTTTCTGTGGAATACTTGTGTTTCCTTTCAACAGTCAGGTTGGAGATTCAGGGGCAACGTGCGTCCCCCAACTCCCGTGCTGCTTTTAGGTGCTGATGAGCTCTTCTGACTCCCACAGAAGACAGTTGTTGTGTTGTGTGAGTCACGGCCCCAGCCATCGCAGGGTCTTCTCTTTTGTTTTTGCTGACTCTACCTGTCAAGATGCATTTTGAAGGCAGTTTGTGAAGCTTTGCAGAAAACCTTTTAAAGATTTTGCCTGAAATTGCATTAAATTAAAGATTAATTTGGTGAAAACCTACACCTTACTCAAATTATTGCTTCTTGTAGATGAATGTGACGCGACTAGCTGTTGGCCCTACAGACAATGGCGTGAGTCCAACTCCTGGCTCTGGTAAGACATGTGAACTTTGGGAAGTTACTCAATCTCTCAATGCTAAAGCATGCTTATCTATATGTTGAAGATAATAATAACTATTTGTTACATAGAACTACTTGAAGATTAGATATGCACATAATGTATTTTCACAACCATCCCAGATTTATTTCTAGGACTGTCCTGCTTTTTAACAATTTAACAATGCCCCGCGGCATTTTAAAATTAAAATAAATATATTACAATACTATTTTTGCATTCCAAGAACATTTTTGTTGCTCCATATAGACTAAATTTTTAATCAAGAACCCCTCCCCCTGGTCAATGGTGTCCTGCTTAAAATCTGGTCACTCCTGGTTAAAATCTAGTTGCTCCTGGTTTTGATCATTACCGTATACACTCATGTATAAGCCTAGTTTTTCAGCACATTTATAATGCAGTTTTGTGGTAAAATTAGGTGCTTCGGCTGATATTCGGGTTGGCTTATACTCTAGTATACACGGTATTCTGACTGTTTTTATATGATAGTTTCTAAATGTTTATTGCCAGTCTATAGAAATGCAATGGGGTTTGAAATGTTTATCCTTTATTACAGCAACCTTGCTGAAATCTTGCATCATTTTTAATACTTTCTGGGTGGAGTCGGGTTTTCTGTCTTTTCTGGCCATATCTTTTGGTAGTGACAATATTATATTCCTTCCTCCCCTTCTTTCCGTAGTCAAAGCTTCTAGTAAAACATTGACCAGAAGCAGATGAGAACAGTCACCCACACGTTTGCGAATTTCTTGTTTCTCATCTTTCATCTCCAGCCTTACTTACATCAAGTTAATTTAGTGGTCGTTGTCTGGTAATAAACTTGCTCTAATTTTATTTTCTGAAAATTTGCCTGTACTTCTAGTTGGGTAAGCACATCTCTTTTTGGGGGGGCATCACTGCCTCTGGTGGTCCTGAGAGCTGCCGCTGGATTTGAACCGCCAAACCCGTGGGCTGCAGTCCCGCACTCAACCACTTACGCCACCAGGGTTCAGCCCCATCTCTTTTCCTTTAAAACCATCTTTTCTGTGTTATGTTAGACAGACAAAAGATTTCACATAGTCATAGTGTACTCTTTGATAAGTTTAACAGAGCTATGTATATATATCAGGGAGACTATCACCACAGTGAGGACACTGAACATATCCTTTGTCCCCAAACATGTCTTTTGTCCTTCTGTCGCTCTTGCTCACGTGTAGTCCTTCTTTCTTGCTCATCTGGTCCTCACAGGTATCATCTAGTCTTTTTTTTTGCGCGGGGAGATGTGTTTCCATACATACGCTCTAGATTTTTATATAAATAGATTAATATTCATAGTATTTACGGTATTGCTCTTTTCTCTCTAGCCTCTTCTGTGCGGCTCTACTATTTGGAGATTCATTGATGTATACATAAATATCCATATCTTTATTGCTGGTTGTATGGATATTCCACTGTTTGTTTATTCACTCACCTACCGGTGAACATTTGGACTAGTGCAGTTGTTTTTTCTATTTCAAACAAGGCTACTATGAACATTTGTGTGCAAAGCAGTACATTGTAGTTTTATTAATTTGATCATTCTGGTGGGTGCACACGTGAGACTTTTCTTCTGAAGTACAATATCCAGTTTATTTTAACATCTATTCCAACATCATGCACAGATCTTTTTTTGCTGATATTGTTACTGCTGAGGTTACAAACCAAGCTTTAAAAATCTTTTACCTGCAGGAGAAAAGCAACTCAGATGCACACCACAATATGGATGACCCTGAAACTGTATGATTTCACTTAGATAAAATAAGCAAGTATGACGGGCTTCAGAAAGTTTGTGGAAATTTTTCGTTATCTTTTCATTTTGTTTTTCCATAACTTTTTGAAGTCACCTCGTATATAGACCATTATTATGAAAGAAACTCTGGTTGTTGGGCCTGTGGTGTTAGTCTGGGTAAACTAGAGAAACATATTCATAAACACGCATATGGACATAAGGGAAAGGTTTATATACAAGAGGAATGGAACACTGAGAAAGCATCACAACCCAGTCCAGTCCAAGGTCTCAAGTCTGATATTAGCTCATATGTCCGATCCCAGTCTATAAAGTCTCCTTCCGACTCACAAAGCACATGCCATGACACCAGGACAATCACAGGCCAGTGGGTGCAGAGTCGTGTGCATCCAGTGGTGATAGAAGCGTCTCGGCGTTGGCAGGGGTGTTCCCATGGCTCTGTGTTTCCAGGGTCCATCAGCAGTATCCATTGGTGGTAGAAGCATCTCAGCGCTGGCAAGGGTCTCTGTGGCTTTTCCAGCCCCCAGAGTTCTGGTTCCATCAGGGCAAGCCCATGTGGCTTCTACTCTGGCCCCTTCAGGTTCCAGGACTCAGGATCTATCAGCATGCCACCATCCCGTCCTGTTGGTAAACCGACTCCAAGAGACTGAGTCAAGTCTCTCTTCTCCCATTGGGAAATACTGCGAGACTCCCCAGAATACCCAGGAGAAAGCCATGCCCACACCGAGGCCTCATTGGCTATCTCCAGATTGACAGGCTAGACTCCACCCCTACACTCCCAATCATGAAACTGACACACGAGTACATGCCTACCACAGGGAGTTTGAACCTAACAGCTGCCCATGGAGGAAAGATGTTGCTGTCTACTTCACGAAGAGTTCATCGTAGCTTTGGGACCGCCTTGGAGCGGGGTCTTACGGTCCTGTAAGTGGGAGTCCTGGTGGCATAGCGGTGCTAACTGCAAGGTCACCAGTTCAAAAGTACCAGCCACTCTGCGGGAGAAAGAAGAGGCTTTCTACTCCTGTAGAGTGACAGTCTCAGAGGCGCACAGGGCCACTTCTGCCCTGTCCTGTCGGGGCACTGTGAGTTGGCACTGACTCCATAGCAGGGACTTTGGACCTTTGGGCTAGGTCACTATGAGTTGGAATGACCAGGTTTGGTTTTATTCACTTTAAAAGATTAGTAATGACTACCAGGATTGGAAAGGAGAGGGAAAGGGCAGTTTCAGTTTGGGGCGCTTTGGGCTCATGTTACTGGTGGCAGAATGTTTTGGATGAGGATGATGGCCCAGCATAAGTCACTGAGTTGGACAAGTGGAAGTTGTGTTGCTATGTACATTTTCACCACAACAGAAGAAAAAAAAAGAAAGAGACAAGTTTTTACAAGTGACTCCGTTTTGAAAGTCACTGAAGTCAGTCATATCTAAGAATGACAGTTTTTACAAGAGGCGTGACTCCTGGGACAGAATCGCTCCCTTGACTCTTAAGACACCGAGCTGATAATTTTTTAAAATGGCAACTTTGTATCAGACAAAGGGTTACTATCCCTGGTATCTGAGAGTTTTTTGGGGGGGGTTCTTTCAATTTGAAGGTACAAATTTGTTTTGTTTTGTTTTTTGGGGTGACATCAGGTCCAATTTTTGGGGGGGGGCAGGCATCACTGCCCTCCGGTGGGAGTGGGAGGCCCAGCCTTGCTGCTGCTGGATTTGAACCGCCAAGCCAATGGGCCGCAGTCCCGCACTCAACCACTGCACCACCGGGGCTCAGCCCCAGGTCCAAATTTTTTAAATCACTTTATTTGGGCCTCCTACAGCTCTTATCACAAGCCATCCATCCATGTGCCAAGCATATTTGTACGTATGTTGCCATCATCGATTTCAAAACATTTTCTTTCTACTTGAGCCCTTGGCCGAGAGGTTTTTAAAAGCAGAGAAGACGGCCAATCCCACAATACTGGGCTCAGGGCAGAAACACGGAATTTCGGGAAACCAACCGAACGGTTCTGTTGGACGCGAAAAGAAGAGAACCGCACATGAAACTGCAGGCCGCCTTCTCTCACGCACGCCCCGCCACCCTCCACCCCCCGGCTCGGTGGGGGACACTCTCCCACGGGGGGCAGGGGGGGCCGGGGGCCGCAGTCAGTGCAGCCCCGGGTAGCGCCCGACAGGGAGCCCCGGCCCAGCCACGCGCCAGCCTCACAGTGGCTGCTTCACCTGAGCCGGTGGTGGCGGCCACTGTGGCCGTCCACTTCGTGGCGGACCTTCCTCTCTGTCGCCGCCCCGCCACTGTACCCAGGGGACATTGTACAGCGAGGGAAGACCCCGCGCTCAGGATAGCAGCCCACCAGCTGGGGGGGCAACGAAAGACCAGGGGGCCCGTTGTATGAACGGAGCGACAACTGCAGAGATGTCAGACAGCAGACTCCCTGCCACCGAGTTGATGGGGACCCACAGCTACCCCAAGGAGAGCTCAACCTGTGGGTTTCCAAGACTCACGCTTGACCGGCTGGCTGGGCAGAGCCTCCCCTCGGACCTGCGGAGCGGCTGGCGGGTTTG